>PVJI01016849.1:0-37080 GCA_004026765.1 Micronycteris hirsuta
TTTTCAGTGTTACTATCATGAAAAGGTGTTGGGATTTGTCACATACTTTTTCTGGTACTGTTGTGGTGATCATGTGGTTTTGTTCTTTATTCTGTGAATATATTGCATTACATTGATTTTCACATGTTGTTGAATCAATCTTCTTTCGTTACTGGAATAAATCTCACTTTATCATGGTATATATGATTTCTATGCTTATCTGATTTCTATGTTGCTAGATTTGGAATGCTAGTATTTTCTGGAGATGTTAGTCTACAGTTTTCTTTTCTTGTGGTATGTCTTTTCTGGTTTTACAATTAGGGTAATACTGGCCTCTTAGAATTAATTGAGAGCTATTATTTTATCTTCTATTGTTTGGAAGTGTTTATGAAGTATTGGTATTACATATTCTTTAAAGATTTGTCAGCATTCACCTGTGAAAGCATTTCATCCTGAGTTCTCCTTGGTGGGTAGTTTTTGATTACTAATTCAGTCTTTTTACTTGCTATAGGTCTATTCAGATATTCTGTTTTTTCTAGAGTCAGTTTCAATAGTTTGTGTCTTTCTAGGAATGTGTACATTTCACCTAGACATACAATTGTTGATACCATCCCATTTTTTTTATGTAAGATCAGTAGTAATGTCTCCTCTTTTATTTCTAATTTAATAATTTCAATCTTCTTGTTTTTGTTGGTCTAGTCTTTCTAAAATTTTTTCAACCAAACTAAAAAGTTTAATTGATCTATATAGTGAACCAACTTTTGGTTTTAGAAGTTTTTTATATTGTTTCTCTATTCTCTATTTCATTCATCTCTGCTCTCATTTTTATTATTCCTTTCCTTTTGCTTGCATTGAATTGTTTGCTCTTCTTTTGCCAGTAGATTAATGTGTAAGTTTAAGTTATTGACTTGAGATCTTTTTTCTTTTTTAATATAGGTATTTACAACTATACATTTTCCTATAAGCATGGCCTTAGCTGCATTCCATAAATTTTTGTATGTCTCCATTTTATTTATATAAAAGTATTTCCTAATTTTCCTTGTGATTTCTTTGGCCCATTGGTTATTTAAGAGTGTGAAGTTTAATTTTTATATATACAAAGTATATTTCTTTCCCAAATTACCTTCTGTTATTGATCTCTAATTTCCTTTCATTGTGGACAGATAGTATACTTTGTTTGATTTCAATCCTTTTAAATTTATTAAGGCTAGTTTTATGACCCAGTGTGTTATTTACCTGGATAACATTCCATGTGCACTTGAGAAGAATGTATTCTGTTGTTATTATTTGGAGTGTTCAAATATATCTATTACATCTAGTCAGTTTATAGTGGTGTTCAAGTCTTCTATTTTCTTGTTGATTTTCTGTCTTGTAATTTTATTATTATTTAAAGTGGGTTATTGAAGTCTCTAACTATTAATTGTTGGAACGTCTATTTCTTTTTTCAGTTCTGTCATTTTTTGCTTCATGTCGTTTTGGTCTCTGTTATTGGGCTCATACATGTTGATAATTATTATATCTTTTGGATGCCTTTACCCTTTTATCTTTACTAAATGTCCTTTGTCTCTGGTCTTAATGCCTATTTTGTGTGATAATAGAATACCCATTCCAGTTCTTTGTGTTCACTATTTGTGCTGTGTATTTTTTTCAACACTATTGCTTTCCACTGATTTATCTTTGAACCTAAAGGGTGTCTCTCTTAGCATATAGTTGGGTTATTTAAAAAAATTTCTTATCCATTCTACCAGTCTCTACATTTTGATTGAAGTGTTTAATCCATTTACACTTAATATAATTGCCAATAAGGTAAAGTTTAGGTATACCACTTTCTATTTGTTTTTTATATATTATGTCATTTTTTTATTCCTTCATTACTATCTTTTGCATTAAGTAGATATTTTTATTTGTTATATGTATATTTAGTCATTTTCTTAGTGGTTTCTCTAGCAATTACAATTAACATCTTAACTTATCTTACAATCTTATTTAACAATCTTATTTAAACTAATACAAATTGAATTTCTATTTCTCCTCCATAACTTCATTCCCTACCTCCTTTGTTTTTTTTCCCTTTTTAAAATATATTTTATTGATTATAATGTTAGCAGTTGACCCATTTTTTTCTCCCCTTTATTCCCCTCCACCCTGTACCCCCACTCCACCAGCATTCCTTCAACTTAGTTCATGTCCGTGAGTCATACATATAAGTTCTTTGGCTTCTCCATTTCCCATACTATTCTTAACCTCTCCCTGTCTATTTTGTACCTACCATTTATGCTTCTTATTCCCTGTACCTTTTCCCCCATCCTCCCACCTCCCCATCACCATTGATAACCCTCCTTCTTGTTTCTACTTGTTTGCTTAGTTTGTTTTTGTTTTTATTTTTAGTTTTGTTTTTCTTTTAGGTTCGGTTGTTGGTAGTTGTGAGTTTGTTGTCATTTTACTGTTCATAGTTTTGATCTTCTTCTTTTTCTTAGATAAGTCCCTTTAACATTTCATATAATAAGGGCTTGGTGATGATGAGCTCCTTTAACTTGACCTTATCTGGGAAGCACTTTATCTCACTTCCATTCTAAATGATAGCTTTGCTGGATAGGGTAATCTTGGATGTAGGTCCTTGCCTTTCATTACTTTGAATACTTCTTTTCAGCCCCTTCTTGCCCATAAGCTTTCTTTTGAGAAATCAGATGATAGTCTAATGGGAACTCTTTTGTAGGTAACTGTCTCCATTTCTCTTGCTGCTTTTAACATTCTCTCCTTATGTTTAATCTTGGGTAATGTAATTATGATGTGCCTTGGTGTGTGTTTCCTTGGGTCCAACTTCTTTGGGACTCTCTGAGCTTCCTGGACTTCCTGAAAGTCTATTTCCTTTGCCGTATTAGGGAAGTTCTCCATTATTTTTTTCAAATAAGTTTCCATTTCTTGCTCCTCCTCTTCTCCTTCTGGAACCCCAATGATTCAGATGTTGGAACATTTGAAGTTGCCCCAGAGGTTCCTAAGCTTCTCCTCATTTTTCTGAATTCTTGTTTCTCCATTCTGTTCTGGTTGAATATTTATTTCTTCCTTCTGATCCAAATCATTGATTTGAGTCCTGGTTCCCATCCCATCACTGTTGGTTCCATGTGCTTTTTCCTTTATTTCACTTTTCATAGCCTTCACTTTTTCCTCAGATTTTGGGACCATTCTCAACCATTTCTTTGGGCATCCTGATAACCAGGGTTTTGAACTCTGCCTCTGATAGGTTGGCTATCTCTTTATCACTTAGTGGTATTTTTTCTGGAGCTTTGATCTGTTCTTTCATTTGGGTCATATTTTTTTGTCTTGGTGCACCTGTTGCATAGTAAGGGGTGGAGCCTTAGGTATTCACTGGGTTGGGGCATCCAACTTCACTGTGTTGTGGTGCTATATGTGGGGGAGGAGTTGGAGAGGGAACAATGCCACTTGGTCAGCTCTCAGTCAGCTTTCAGTCACTTCCTCTGCTACCCACAAGCAAATTGGGCCCTTCTGGTGTTGATTACCAGGTGGATAGTTTGTGTACATCCTAGGACCCTGTGGGTCTCTCCAATGAACTCTCCTGTGAGGCTGGGAATTCCTCCTGCGGCTGCAACCCCCACAGGTTTTTCAGTCAGAGGTTTTGAGGCTTTATTTCCCTGTGCTGGAAC
The DNA here is from genome assembly GCA_004026765.1 of Micronycteris hirsuta. Taxonomy (NCBI): domain Eukaryota; kingdom Metazoa; phylum Chordata; class Mammalia; order Chiroptera; family Phyllostomidae; genus Micronycteris; species Micronycteris hirsuta. The sequence continues at coordinate 3,642 of PVJI01016849.1, forward strand.
CCTGGGTTGTGTGGTCTGTCTTGCTCCCCAGTTGTTACTCCCAATTAATCCGCACCCAAATGTGGGAACGCCCGCTCCATCAGCTGCTACCTTGCCTGCCCCAGTCTTCCAGCCGCCACCTTGCCACATCTCTGCCCCTCCAGCTCCCCATCTCTGCCCCTCCTGCTGGTCTGGATGAATGTTTCTTCTTTAACTCCTTGGTTGTCAGACCTCCATACAGTTCAATTTTCTGGCAGTTCTGGTTGTTTTTTTGTTTTTAAATTCCTTGTTGTCCTTGTTTTGGTTGTACAAGGAGGCAAACTGTATCTATGTACACCTCCATTTTGGCTGGAAGTCCTCTCCCTCCTCCTTCGCATTATTATTTTTATATATTTTACATCTTTACACATTGTGTGCATATCCACACAGGTATATAATTACTGCTTTATTTAGTTGTCTTTAAAATCAGATAGCAAAAAGAAGTTACAAAAATACATTTATATTCTCTTTTATATTTACCTGTGTAGTTACCTTTACTGATATTTTTTATTTCTTTATATGGTTTCAAGTTACTGTCTATAGTCCTTTCAGGTGAAGGACTCTCTAATGTATTTATCTAATGCTTTTCTTGCATTTATCTAATGTGTTTCTTATAGAACAGTTCAGCTAGTGACAATTCTCTCAGTTTTGTTTATCTGGGAGTATTTTAACTCTCCTTCATTATGTGGTATCTTTTTCTGGTTTTACAATCAGGGAAATGCTGGTTGCAATAATTTGGAATGATAGTTTTCCAAGATATAGAATTCTTTGTTGACAATCTTTTTTTTTTTTTCTGTTCATTACATCGAAATGGCATCCCACTGCCTTGTGGCCTCCAGGATTCCTGATAAACAATTAGCTTTTAATCTTATTGAGGGTCACTTTTATATAATGAGTCATTTCTTCCTTGTTACTTTCAAAAGCTTCTCTTTAGGTTTTGATCAGCACTTTGATTATGAGGGGCCCAGGTGTTTATCCTACTTGCAGTTTGTTGGTTGTGTATATTAATCTTTTAAAACAAATTTTGGACCAATTTTTTCAGTTATTCTTTCTGCCCCTTTCTCTCTCTCCTTGTCTTCTAGGAATCCCATTGTGCATATGTTAATGTATTTGATGGTGCCCTAATGCACTTTCTTCTGGGGCTCTGTTTTTCTTCATTGTTTTTCTTGTGTTCTTAGACTAGATCATCTCAACTGACCTAAATTCAAGTTCACTAATTTTTTCTTCTGCCTTCTCAAACCTCTTCTTGAACCATTTAGACATTTAAAAATTTTTAATGTACTCTTTATCTTCAGGATTTCTATATAAAATTATAATTTTTTAAAATGTTTTAAGTAAATTTACAATTTTTTAAAAGATTCTATTTATTTATTTTTAGAGAGAGGGGAGGGGAAGGAGAGAGGGAGGGAGAGAAACATCAGTGTGTGGTTGCCTCTCACGCGCCCTCTACTGGGGACCTGTCCTGCAACCCAGGCACATGGCCTGACTGGGAATTGAACCAGCTACCCTTTGGTTCACTGGCCTGCGCTCAATCCACTGAGCTATGCCAGCCAGGGCTGAAATTGTCATATTTTTATAATTTTTATCTCGTTACTGAATCTCCTTCCTCCCCAGAGTTTGTTGCTTTTATTATTATTTGATGACTTTTCTGAACTAATTCTGTAAAATCTATATTCTTTGTTGTGTTTGGTCATTGCAGTCTCTTTTTGGTTAGTTCAGTGGACAACTAATGATTGGACGCATATTTTCTTAAAGCACCTGACACAAATAAGTCTCTCATTCTTTGCTGAGAGTCTCCATGTGCATGAGGGGCACGCCTTCAATGTTCAGCCAGGCGGTCGACAACTCTGCCTTAGCCTTCACTTCGTGCTTGCACAAAGCTTCGGTTATTCAGAAACAAGAGCTCAGTTCTTTTCTGAGCCTGCACATGGTCTTCTAGACTCCCAAGAATTTGTTGGAGATTTTTATAACCCCTTATGGACATGTCTGTGGGAATTCTTTCCACACGCGTGTAAACACGCAGTCTAGGAATCACACGTGTCAGAGCGCAGCTCCACATGATTCCCGTGTGGGCAAGTGTGGATCATGTCTGTGGAATAAGAATCCTCTAATGGGAATTTGGCAAAAATGTATCTTAAGAAATTCTCTGACTTGCTGAGCCTCTTCCTCCTAAAGTCCGGAAGCTTAAATGAATGAATCACTGCCTCAATGTTCTATGGTCCTAAAAGTTAACAGCCCTAGCTATCTTACCCTCTATTTACTTGTCCCCTGTTTAATGTTCTACCCTGGTCCTGTCTGCCACCGGACCTGAATTTACATCCTAACGCTCTACTAATGAGTAAACCTACCCCTATTCTGTATAATTCCATGAATAATCAATCTAATGTAAATGTGTCCTAAGGCTTCTAATAAAAAGCCTGGCTGAGCTACCCACGAGGTCTTTTCCAAGATGGAGGTGGAGGGTAAGACCCGTGGCAGCCGGATTCTTATCTCCAAGCATGTCTCTGGGTAAGATTGATTTATGCAATCAAAGTACGGTCCCCCAAGGATTTCGCTGGTACGAAATCCCAGCATCACATCTCCTTATTCAGCTTTTCCTTAAGTGTCTGTGTCAACCTGTTGTTTCCCCAACTGTAATCACCACCTCAGGCAGCTTCCATATTAAACAATAGCCACTGATTTTCTTTTCAACAATTGCCCTGGGTTGGGGGTCAGGGAGGAAGGAAGCTGTTTATATTTGGTGAGCTCTGAGTCAGATTAAATGAAGGCACATTCTGAGTGAGGTTTTCCAAGGAACTTGCAGGCAGGTCAAATAATGACCATTCTCTAGGAATGGGGCTTTGGAGGAGCTCCAGCCCCATCTGCTTCCTCCAATGGCTGCAGGCTTCTGACTCTCACTGTGATTGTGGGTTGCTGGTTTACAAAGCAACTGCAGAGGTCTGTAGGGATGGATGGCCATATGGCAAGTTAAAATAACTCAAAACTTGCTATTGTAACCCAAATGCAGGCTTTCCAAAAAATGCTCTTCTGATCATTGCAAGCATTTAGTTAATTTCCAAGGTTTAGAAAAAAGTGGATGTGGACAAATTTGGGCTGTTCTCATTGCTTTTATGGAGGGAGACGATTTTCAGAGATTTTTACTTCATCACTCCCACCTATGTCCCCCCTTTTAAAATCTCTAATCAGATTTTACCACAGCCTCCATAAAATCTTTCTAAAGGCTTCTCTTTACAGTTAAAATGCCAATCCTTCAGCAGGGCCTGTCAGGTTCTGCAGAGTTTTACCCCTGGTGCCCCTCTCGTCTCACACCCCGTTGCCCTTGGTTCTCTCTCTACACGGCCGCTCTGTCCTTTTCCCATTCCTCGAATGGACCAGTCTCGTTCCTTCAGGCCATTCACCTCCCCATAGAGGGTATGCCTTCCCCAGCCCACCTGCGCTGTCTTTATTACATCTCCCTGTTTGCTTTATTACATTTAGCACTACCTGAAAAGCTCTTGTACTTAATTTCTTTAGTGTATATTTGCTCTCTACTTCATTAACCTGTGTCCCTCCTGTGAGCCAAAGCATTGTCTGTTTTCTTCTCTGTCACACCTTGCTGCTTAGAAGACATTAGGGATTTACTGTTGAATGAATTAAAAACTAAATTTGCAGTTTACAGACAACAAAAATAGACCTACTGCAGTTCTTAAAGGGGATTTAACTTTGTTTTTATCCCCTAAAATTTCTCAAATCTGTCTTCTGGTTATTAAAATAAAGTTCATAAGCTTTCTCTTTAAGGACAGTTTTTACAATTGTTTTATGAAACTAGTTATAGTCTACATTAATCATGCCCAATATAGTTCTTAGTCTCTTTTTACTCTACCCTCATATTTTAAGACCTCTGTTTATGTTAGAATTCAACTCCGTATGTTGTATAATTCCAAAGACCTTTTTTCCTTCTTTTAACAGTAGAAAATTATCGCAGTAGAAAAATTCTGAAGAATTTCAATCCTTAAAGTGGGAGACCATAAGGTGTGAAAGAAAATTAAACTGTAATAAGCTGTATAACGTATGACCTCTGGAAGTCTGGGTTGTAAATTAGGCTCTTCAGCATATGAATTTATTCTTCCTGCTATCACTTAATATACTTAGTGTTAAATTATTCCCACAGAGTAACCAAACCAAAGCTGTATTTAATGTAGGAAAACTTTCCAGCTTTCCCTGCCATTTTTATGTTTAAGAATTATTTTTCCTCTTATGGAACTCTTTGCAGAAATGAAATGTGTGAAATTACTGTGAGTCCTTTATGGGTGTCCTCGTGGGGAGCACACCGAGGTGTGGCCGGGTGACTCACTCTGCGCAACCAGCTCGGCTCTATCCAGGAACTGAGCCGTGTCCATAAATGTAAGGGATCCAACACCAGATGTCAAAAGTCAATGTTTATTCAGGAAAGGAAATATGTCATTGAGTGATTAACTCCTAGCAGCTATGGCTAAGCTTTTGAATCATCTGAATTTATTTTAAAGTGACACGTTTCTTCTTTACTTTGTAGTTGGGATTATTTACTAGACACTTGGGTTTTCAATGAGAAAACAACAGGGGCATCTGTTAACATCAAGAGTTTCCTTTTTATGGTTAGTCTGTAAACTTAGTCTGGGAAAGTCAGCAGTTAATAACTTCCTGCTCTGAGAGGAGCTTTTGAATGTCAGCAGGGTTGTACCTGGGCGGACTGCACTCAGGTAAGTACTCCTGGAGGCAGGGAGTAGCCTGGACACATGGAAGGACGTGGAGACCAGGACCACATGGCAGCGAACGGTGCAGGCTGCTTATAAGAAAACTTTTACTCAAGGAACATGTGGCCCCCAAATCTGTACTATTTAAAAAGGAGAGTAAAAGGCAGCCCGATCCTTCCACTGTCGACGAGTTGCAGGATATCTCATTGGCTTGGCACATGCCAGGCTGAGAGATCCTGGCAAATGTGCTGGGTTACAGCACGATGCTAACAGGACCAAGGATGCCACCCGATTCCTCTCAGGTCTGTTTCTTGGTTCACGGAAAGAGAGTCAAACCCAAGGCCATAAGCATTACCCTTGACCATGCACCCAAAGCCAAACCATCTAAAATTCTGTGATACAATTATCTTCTTGGTTCCACAGGAGATAATGGAAAACTACTTGTAGAAGTCACTTTCTAAATGCTATCCTTTTGGTTTGTCCAAGTTCCAAGTTTATTTCTAAAAAGAAATGTGCTTGGGAAGAATAGAGGGGAAAGGTACAGGGAATAAGAAGCATAATCGTTACGCATAAAATAGACAGGGAGGGGTTAAGAGTGATATAGGAAACAGATAAGTCAAAGAACTTATATGTACGACCCATGGACATGAACTAAGGAGAGGGATGCTGGAGGATTGGGGGGTGCAGGGAAGAGGGGGAGTAAAGGGAGAAAAATTGGGAAAACTATAATAGCATAATCAATAAAATATACTTAAAAAGTAAAAAGAAAAATAAAAAGGCATGTGAATTGAGTATCCTATTAAGAATATAACTCTGGGGAGTTGTAATTGTTTAGTTTTTCATTCTTACATTTTCAATGTAGAAAATTTAGAATATGCAAGCCAAAAAGAACATAAAATTGTCCATAATCTTATCACACAGATATAACAAGATACCACTCAGCTATATTTCAGAATATGTCTTTCAGCCTTTTATTATATAAATAATAATAAACACTTATCGTATCTGTAACAATAATTGAAAGCATACTGTGGAGCCTACCGCATGCAGTATCTCATTCAATACATGGTCTCAGGCTCCGTGTGCACTTTGTGCTGTGTTTAATTGAATATATTGTATAGTTACTTTCTTTTCACTAAATATTCTAATCGGGCATAGTTTTATATGGCTGCATGGTGTTTTAACCATAGATGTATTTAATCAAATCTAAAAAAATGTTTTTATCCTCACCCAAGGACAATTCTTTCATTGTTTTTTAGAGAGAGAAGAAAGGAGAGAGAGAAACATCGATGCTATGGAAAAGCATCGGTCAGTTGCCTCCCATATGCACCTGCATCAGGGATGGTGTGTGTGTGGACCAAGGCTCGCACACACCTGCACCTGGACTGGTGATCGAACATGCAGCCTAGCTACGTGCCCCGACAGGGAACCGAACCCACAACCTTTCAGTGATGGGACAGCACTCCAACCAAGTGAGCCACACTGGCCAGGCCTCAAATTTTAAAAATTTTTTCAACTTTTTTTGCTATTTTAATAAATGCAAGTGATGAGCATGTGTTGTTTATAATTGCAAACAAAACAAAACCCACAAGCAAGAAAATATTTTGTCACCTCCAGGATTATTTCCTTAGTATAAATTCCTAGAAATAGTTCTGCAAAAAAGTGCTTGAGCCATTTTAAGACTCTTAAGAGATATCAACAGGAGAATATTCCTTTTGCATTCAATATCTGTATTTCTAGAACACAATGGACTTAATGATGAGTGGAGATTTTTCGAGAATGTAAACAAGTGTACACTTAAGACACAGAGTGGCTATGTTACTTCTCTCAGGCTGTCCCTTCAGCAGCTGCAGCCTGTGAGTTGCCAGGAACTCAACTGACTGGCAAAACCTCGGGACACTTCATTGGGTTCCTGGCACCTATTTATAACACTTGTCTGTGTGTGTGTGGGGGGGGGGTGATATAATTGCCTTTATTTCAGCTCAAAAAATGATTTCAGGTAAGTGTTGAAGTTTAAATGTCTAAAGAAGATTTCTATAGGTTAAAACCTACACTGCAACTTTTTTTATAACCTCTTCCTATTATCATAAAATCCAAGTTCTAAGACATGTGGCTGAATAATTATCAAGAAAGATTAGAGTGAGAGTTGAGTCTAGCCCAGCAATGTGCTCGTGTTTGAACTGGTAGCTCACTTCTGAGGAAGTTACACCCTTTTAGGCCCTGCACATCTTGAGACATACAGCTTGCACTGTCAGCCCTAGAAAAGTCCTCAGAAGGTTCTGGATGCTCTCAACACTGGCACCAAAGAGATTGCTTAGATCCTTTAGTTGCCCTTGTCAATGTCCTACAATAATTGAGAAAATACAGAGGTCATAGGTATGTTCATTTCAAATAGTGGGGACATAAAGAGGTCAATTCTAATATACCCTTAATATAAAAGGAGAGCCTATTCATCTTTTAAGATCAAAGAAAAAGCCAGTCTTGGCTAAATATTAGAGAACTGTGAAAATTCCACCGAGGAAGACGAAAAGGATAATGGTCAGGTAAGTTTGACCTCACATCTCCCCACAACTCACATACTTCCCAGTTCCATCATTGGTTTGGATTTTATTCTGAAACTTTCTTGCATCATTTCGTACTATATTGTGATTTCGTCTTGTTCCTTAGAGAAAATAGTGTGATGTAATTGGAAACTTAAAAAATATATATTTTCTCACATAAATACCAAACATATGAGTTAAAAAACAAAACCAAACCCTAATTGTTCGAGTCTCTTCCCCCTACCCAATAAACAGTTAAACTCATGTGTAGTTCTACAAAAGAGAAATTGACGGGTAACAGTAGTTTCTTCTTTGCCAAATCAAGCTATAAAAAAATAGCTATATATCAGCTGCACACCAGTGGGCTTATCACTAGTTTGAGATATTCCATCGTATTTCCCATGTTAGTTTAGAAGGTGGGGAAGTAGTTGCCTGTTTACTTTGGTCTCCTATGGGTGCTAGCTCAGAGTTCTGTTTCGTTCCACATTGTATTACTTTCAAGTCATTTATTGGGTTGGCCGAAAAGACTGTTCAGCTTTTTCTGTAAAATAAAAGACACATTTTTCATTTTCACCAATAACTTTATTGATTTGGATATTTTGAGTATGTCAGCTATCTCTTGCCTGGTAGAACATTGATTTTTCTCAATTAATATCTTGATTTGATTGCTATCAACTTTAACCCGTCTGTCCCACCATGGAGCATAGTCCAGTGAGAAATCTCCAGCATGAAATGTCAAAAACCACTTCTGACACTTTTGGTCAGTCACAGCACCTTATCCATACACTGCACAAATCTTTTTTTGCGTTTCAGTTACGTCATTACATCTCTTGAAATAATAAGCATAATATGCTGAAAATGTTGCTTATTTTCTTCTATCTTCATTATTAACATGGCTACACAAAAATTCACCAATTTTGATTTTTTTAAAAAATGCATGCTGACATGACAGCTGTCACAATACAATCTAACAAAATTGCTTCAAATGAAGTTAAAGACAACTAAGTGCAACTAGAGCCATCTTACAGAAAAAACCAGATGAATGTTTTGGTCAACCCAATATAATGTGCTTCTTGAGTTCATACTCTACCTGCACATTTCAAAGAAGCACTTAGAGTCAGTCCAGAACAGTTTTATAGGTGATAGCATTATTAAGGCTAAAAGAACTTCTTGTACCACCATTGGTACATTCAATAAATGTCATTCAACAGGTTTGTAATTTAAAAAATGATATTTTTGCCTTGAAGTAGAAAAAATTTATGAATTTAATTTAAAATAGGACACTTTTTTTGTTTCAGTACAGTTAGCTAGGCCCAAGGGAGTATAATTCCTGGTACAATATTTGAAGTCTCAGTATTATACATTGAGTTATGAATATTGTTGCTTTTCAAACAGGTTTTCCATCTAAAGTATGACTTTTTCAAATTTGCATACTCCTTCAGTATGATTTTTTTGTGCTTATATCATATGTGGGACTATACCTTCAATTTTATAAGGAAAGTTGATGATAAAATTAGCAGAGACTTATTTGCTCACTCACTTTCAAAAAAGAGCTGCATTCCATAACATGAGATGTGACTTGGCTGGTGTAAAACCCATCAAAATGTAAGGTACCTTAAGTGGCTGAATTTAGTATTTAGCAATATCTTTCACTGGATTCAGTGATCTTTAACTGATCATTGTTTATAGTATATGTACAAGGGTGGGCAAAAGGAGGTTTACAATTGTGGGTGCATGAAACACAGAGTGTATTCTTGTATTATTATTTATTTATTAATTACTATATTATGTATTATTATTAGTCTACTTTTGCCAGCCCCTGTATGTGTGTATATATGTATATACCCATATATGTATATATGCACATAAAATTCTTAAAATTAGGAACAGTCTTTTAAAAAATGATTCTACTATTTCAACAAGAACATTTATTACTCATTTACTAAACATTTATTATGTCAAGTCTTTATAAATAATTGTTTTCTGTTGGAAATGGTAGTAACTGTGAAAAAGTCTTCATTGTGCCCTTTTCAAGGGAAATTAAACATTCAACTATAAAATGGCAGTTACAGTTGCTTTAGTTATTGATGGATATTTCCATTTTTAAGACATCTTTCTAAAAGTTTTCATGATACATGCGAATGCTTAATATAGAATTTCCAAATTCCTTATTACTTATCTTGGCTCTGTGTGTGTGTGTGTGTGTGTGTGTGTACATGCACGTGACTTGCTTTTCCTTCAGTTCCTTCATTTCTCCCACAAGGTCCCACTGTGTGCTGGATTATGAGAAATTATATTCCTTTGAACATACCCAGTGGTATTGTAAAATGCTTCTTCATGACAGTTCTCCCTTCTCTGATAGTTTTTCTTTTCAAAGTCACTCTGTAAAAGATGCCTGTACTTGGTTATATTAAAACTAGGACTTCCAAGAAACACTTGGGTAACCGAAAGATTAGAACTTGAAGATGCAGGCAGGGCTGACTAAGTTCCTGGGGCCTGGGTCTCCCTTGAGTGTATCTCTTGCCTGTAGCACCTTCACATGGAAGTGCTCGTTCTCCCATGCGACTGTCCATGGGCACAGGAGATGAGGCGGGTGTCCTGCCTGCTCCTCACTGTTGTTTCTCACAAGGAAAAGGAGAATTAAACTAGAAGTAGCTTTTCCACTGAGCAAAAGCCGTTTTTCTCTTTTGGAAATGGAAGAAAGAAGACCTTAACAGGCACTTCTCCCAAGAAGACATTCAGATGGCCAACAGATATAGGAAAAGATGCTCAGCCTCACTAGCTCTTAGGGAAATACAAATCAAAACTGCAACAGAGACTGCCTCACACCTGTTAGGATGACTGTTATCAACAAATATAATCACAAGTGTTGCAGAGGCTGTGGGGAAAAAAGTAACACTCAGTGCTGGTGGGAGTGTAAACTGGCACAACCACTATGGAAACCAGTACGGAGGCTCCTCAAAAAATTAAGAATGGAAGTACCTATGACCTAGCAATCCCTCTTCTGGGTATTTCCCTAAAATATTTGAAAACATTTATTCACGAAGATATGTGCACATCCATGTTCATTACATCATTATTCATGTGGCCAAGACATGAAAACAACCAAAGTTTTCTTTGATAGATGCCTGGATAAAGAAGACATGGTACATATGTACCGGGGACTACTACTCAGCCATAAGAAAAGATGAAATACTGCCGTGTGCAACAGCATGGATGAACCTTAAGAATGTCATGCTAAGTGAAGTAAGTCAGACAGAAAAAGTCAAGAACCATATGATTTCACTCATGTATCACTCATAGGGATACAAAACTAAAAGCAACAAATGAGCAAACAAGAAAAAAACTCTTAGACACAGACAACAGCATGGTGGTTACCAGAAGGAAGGGGCATGGGGGAGTAGCAAAGGGTGAAGGGGGTCAAATGTATGATGATAGAAGATTTGACTTTGGGGGCTGGGCACACAATGCAATATACAAATGATGTATCATGGAAATGTACACTTGAAAGCTATATAATTTTATTAACCAGTGTCACCTCAATAAATTTAATTTTAAAAAGCCTCAGCTGAGTCTGAAAGGGTAAAGTATACAATGTGTATAAGAACTAAAAGAAAAAGAAATGGAAGAAATACTACCTTTGTCACAACTTCACAAATCTCTATGAGGGGTGCCAGAATTGTGGAATGAAGAAAATACAAACTGTGACATCTCTGTCTCGGGAGGGAGATAGACAGTCAGTAGCTAACAATTGATGAGCACTGTCTGAGAGGTGTGAAGAGGTAGAATTAGGCAACAGAGAAGTTTCTGCTTGACTGGAAAGAACAGAAAATCAGAGAGTGTTCCTGGAGGGAGTCAGCACCTGTGTCACACCGAAGGTGCTGACCACACAAAGAGGGATTGTAGACACAGAACCAGCTTGGGCGAAGGTCCGGGCGAGAGAGAGAACCCACCTGCCAGTGCTTCAGTGTCCTGGGAGTGAGGATGTAAGGCTGCAAGTGGTTAAGAAATGAATAAAGCAGATGTAGGAGATCAGGAATTTAGATTTCATCCTGGCAAAGTAGGAAGCTTTGGTCACTTTCTAGCAAGACTGTAATGCAATACAAATTGTATTTAAATTTAAAGGATTGGCAGTGAGCAAGACTAAATGGTGGGAAGGGTTGTCAGGAACATGTGTAAAGGACACTTGGACAAAGCCGAAGGGGGTTGGGATCAAGGGTGGGAGGTGGGGATGGCTGGGGTGGGGGAGTGATGGGGGGGGAATGAAAGACAACTGTACTTGAACAACAATAAAAAATGTGAAAAAAAAAAAGACTAAATGGTAGGAGCATGGTTAGAGGAGACATGCAACCAGCAAAATCAAGCCAAAGAGGATGAGGCACCCAGTTAAGGTAACAGAGCTCTCCCCCCCTCTCTCAGTTCCACAACTCAGACCTCACAGCCAGCTTCTCTTCCTTCTTGCTCTGTCCCCTTCTCTGTCTTTCCCATCTCCCAAGGTAAAGCCAACTCTTCTTTCAGAGTGACTTCCAATCTAGAAACTTCAGAATTCTGCTTAACTCCCCCGTCTTCCTCAGCCCCCCACTCCCTCCTAGTCACCGATCTTGATGCTGCTGAGGGGTTCCCAAATCCGGCTCCTTTCTCTCAAGGCCCTGCTCCTGCTCTGACTCAGACCTTAATTTACTTCTTTATACCTCTCTTTTTTTCTACTTTCCACCATCAAAATCTTTGTGCTGATTAGCACTAAGAATGATTAGAGATGGGAGAAAGTAAAACTCATTTTACCCGGCTAATATCAATTCTTTGAAGGTGTGATTCAAGTAAGGCACTAATGACATTTAGGGAAATTTCATTTTATTTTGTAATTATAGTTGAACTGGAGAGATATTTTTAAATAACAATTTAACCTGCTTTTTTTTTGTTTTAGTAAGACTTGATTGAATAACAGAATTACAACAACTTTTCCCAGAACATACTGAATTATATAAACAGCAGGTCTTCCTCTAAAATTATCAACGAAGAAACGACCTGCCCCTCCCTGGCCCCTCTTTTCCTCAAGAAAAAGCTAACACTTTTCAATGAGGAACAAAAATTTTTTTAAAATTTCCTTCTATTGTATAGCAAAGTGGTTATACATTCTGGAAAAAACAAATGATGGCAAGGGATTACTCTTGATTATGGCAAATATCTAATTCAAATACTCTCTACCATTTCATTTATTCCAAAATATAAAACAATTACTTAAGAACACTACTCTTCCATTGTTTTTGTGAAGGTAGAACAAGTTGCTTAAGAGTTCATGTCAAATAATTTAGCCTATTGAGAGCAGCCACAGATACTAGATGTAGTTAATGAGCACCAATTGCTATTTAAAGACTGTATTTGATACCTGACTAGTAAAACAAACTCTCACCTCTCATGATAACCCATTGTTCCTGAAACTGTCTCTACTTGCTTCAAGGATGTTTGAAGATTTGTATTCAGGATCTCTGTAGAAAACTCTCTTGAATGGACAAGGCTTTCTATATTGCTGAACATATGTGTTTCTAGAATGGGCGGGCACAAACTGGAAACCATAGAAGCCATCCGTAGAATAAGAATGCCTATTCCATCTTCTTAGAATACAGCTTGAAGACAAACAAATAGACAATATATGAAGTTATTTGCACTCTTTGTTGAAAGTCATGATACAAATATGATCACAGGAAAGGAGATTTTAGAGGACCAGAAGTGGTGAGCTGCACACATTTATAAGAAAACAATAGTTATTTAGAACAATGGAAATGGCCAGTGTTGAAATGCTGTGGCAATAGGATGGGACATCACTGTAATCTGGCAAGTCTCTGTTGGTGAAGTGACACAAAACTCCCAGGAGTTCGTGAAGCTCTCAGGCTACATGGGAGCAGGGGCAGGGGCACAGGGGTGTTCCTAGCAACCTGGGAGACTCAGCCTACCTTGATCTGTGAAGACCCCATTTTCTATGAAAGCACATTTACCCGCTCAAGACCTCTGGTTCTGGAGGAATCCGCACCATGATGCAAACCGTAGTGATGGCAGAAAGCACAGAGGATGTTGAGAGGCAGACATTTGGGTTCCACACTCACCTTTTCCACTTGCTGGTTCTCTATGACATGCAGCAAAATCTTAATGCCCTTAACTTTGATTTTTCTCAACTCTGCACAGGGTGGGCAATATAATTTCCCTTATGTACCTCTAAGAGTGTGATAAGTGGGGTCAAGGCAGCAGATGGAGGTGAGGACACCTTGTGAGATGTCTTTCTAAAGACAGGTGCTGTTCTGCACTTTGGCATGTGCCTGTGGAGTTTCTGAAGGCCAGAGGGTCCTGTGGAAAGGAAACTGAGTTGAGAAGGGGAATCACTTAGGGGAACTTTTGCTTTATATCTATTGTTGGAATAGAATAAGGTAATGAGCATGTATTAATAGATTACTTGTGATATTTTAAAAACTGAAAAGTGTAGAAATGGGCTATGGGATTTTTTTGAAGGAATACTTTGTCAGTTATAGAAATTTAATATAGAAGAAGTAACTAATTTGCTTTTCTCTTTGAATATAGCTCCATGATCCTTCATCGTTTGGAAATTTAAAAAGCATTGAAAACAAAGAACATTTTACATAAGATTTCAGAAAATGTATTTGATGGTAAAAACATAACCTGAAATAATGTTAGATTAGTTTTTATTTATTCCTTTACTTGTACCTTTTGTACATGTACACAGTGGTAACATGTTACATAATGCAAGAACCATTTTAACATTTGAAAATCTGAAAAAATTCTAATATAACTTGAACCCAGGTAAGGAATATGGTATACCTGAATATGCATATTAAATTCATAAATAAACCAAATAGTCTTGTGGCTCTTTATAGAGTTTTACTTAGTATAAACCCAGGTGTCTCAAACCCAGTAAGTTTTTTGAGGGCATAATACAATACAACATATGTTTGATTAATTAGTATTTGAGGGAAATATCAAGATTAAAAGAGGTGGCTGCGGCCTCTAAGGAATTAGCATTATAGCTGGGAATGTGCTTTCACTTAAATTTAATAAAATTACATTGCAATCAATGTTGAAGCGGACCACAATCAGACAGCAGTGATGGGTGAGAGCCAGGACCCCCATGGTGGGTAGAGTCCAGACCATTTGGGGGAGGGTGAGAGAGAAGACTGTTTAAAGTCCTAATATATTGGACTTCTGGCCAACATGGAGGCGTAAGTAAATACACTTTGCCTCCTCACACAACCAAAAGAAGGACAACAGCAAATTTAAAAACAAAAATAACCAGAACTGCCAGAAAATTGAACTGTATGGAAGACTGACAACCAAGGAGTTAAAGAAGAAACATTCATCCAGACCAATAGGAGGGGTGGAGATGGGCAGCAGGGGTGGAGAAAACACGTGTCAAGGTGGCAGCTGGTGGATTGGGGTGGGCAAGGCGGCAGCTGGTAGACCGGGCAGTCCCACAGTTGTGTGTGGATAAAACAGGAGGAACAACTGGGGAGCAAGACAGACCACACAACCCAGGGTCCCAGCATGGGGAAATAAAGCCTCAAAACTTCTGGTGACAAAAACTTGTGGGGGTTGCATCCATGGGAGAAACTCCCAGCCCCACAGGAGAGTTCGTTGGAGAGACTCACAGGGTCTTAGAATGTACACAAACCCACCCACCCAGAAATCAGCACCAGAAAGGCCCAAATTACTGTGGGCAGCAGAGGAAGTGACTGAAAGCAGCCAAGAGTTGAGCAAATGGCACTGTTTCCTCTTGGACCCCTCCCCCAAATACAGCACTACAATGCAGCTAAGTGGGTTGTCCTGCCCTGGTGAATACCTAAGACTCTGTCCCTTACTATGTAATAGGTGTGTGGAGACAAGAAAAAAATATGGCCCAAATGAAAGAACAGACCAAAGCTCCAAAAATAAAATTAAGTGATGAAGAGATAGCCAACCTCTCAGATTCAGAGTTCAAAATATTGATAATCAGGATACTCACAGAAATGGTTGAGTATGATTGCAAAAGTAAAGGAAGAAGTGAAGGTTATACAAAGTGAAATAGAGAAAAATATACAGAGAACAACAGTGAAGGGAAGGAAACCAGGACTCAAATCAATGATTTGGAGCAGAAGGAAGAAATAAACATTCAACCAGAACAGACTGAAGAAACAAGGAACCTCTGGGACAACTTTAAATGCTCCAACATCCAAATCATATGGGAGCCAGAAAGAGAAGAGCAAGAGCAAGAAATTGAAAATTTACTTGAAAAAATAATGAAGGAGAACTTTCATAATCTGGCAAAGGAAATAGACTTCCAGGAAGCCCAGGAAGTTCAGAGGGTCCCAAAGAAGTTGGACCCAAGGAAGCACACACCAAGACACATCATAATTACATTACCCAAGATTAAAGATAAGCAGAGAATTTTAAAAGCAGCAAGAGAAATGGAGACAATTACCTACAAAAGAGTTCCCATAAGACTATCAGCTGATTTCTCAAAAGAAGACTTACAGGCAAGAAGGGGCTGGAAAGAAGCATTCAAATTCATGAAAGGCAAGGACCTATGTCCAAGATTACTCTATCTAGCAAAGCTCTCATTTAGAATGGAAGGACAGATAAAGTACTTCCCAATAAGGTCAAGTTCAAGGAGTTCATCATCACCAAGCCCTTATTATATGAAATGTTAAAGGGACTTATCTAAGAAAAAGAAGATAAAAAATATGAACAGTAAGCCCGGCTGGTGTAGTTCAGTGGACTGAGCGTGGGCTGGGAACCAGAGGGTCCCTGTTCGATTCCCAGTCGGGGCACATGCCTGGGTTGCAGGCCAGGTCCCCAGTGAGGGCCATGTGAGAGGCAACCATACATTGCTCTTTCTCCCTCCCTTCTCCTCTCTCTGAAAATAAATAAAAATAAAATCTTAAAAAAAATATGAACAGTAAAATGACAACAAACTCACCACTATCAACAACTGAACCCAAAACAAAAACAAACTAAGTAAATAACTACATTAGGAACAGATTCACAAAAATGGAGAACACAGGGAAGGTTATCAGTGGGAAGGGAGAGGGAAGAGAATTGGGGAAAAGGTACAGGGAATAAGAAGCATAAATTGTAGGTACAAAATATATGGGGGGAGGTTAAGAATAGTATAGGAAATGGAGAAGCCAAAGAACTCATACATACGACCCATGGACATGAACTAAGGGGTGGGGGGTGGGGGATGTGGGTGTGAGGGGGCATGCAGGGCAGAGGGAAATAAAGGGGGGGGGAAATGGGACAACTGTAATAGCATAATCAATACAATATATATTTTTTAAATTCCCAATTTAAAAAATCCCAGGACCAGAAAAAAAAATAAAATTAAATAAAGTCCTAATATTTTAATTCCTTTTTCTTTTTAAGTAATCAATAATACCTTGTGTTGTTAACACCCTTTCTGTGAGACCTAAGACGCTCTATGGAATTGGCATTCCCAAAACATTCCCCAAGGCTGTGGGACACACTGAAAGTGAGACCACTGTGAAATGAAAACCCAGCAGTCATTTAGAACTGAGAATTTTTGTCAAGTCTTCCTAACCAGAGGTGGCGCTGTTGCAGAGGGCCAGCCTCACCCAAATCTGGGGTTCAGGAATTACTTTTGTCCCTGAAAGGATAATGTTAAAGCCTCCCTTTTTTGGTGGTTGATACTGTAACACATTGATTCTAAAGCCCCCGAAAGAGTAGTGGATAGTGAAAAAAGAAACTGATTATTAAAACATGACTAAAACATAATTAAAACCACCTTTTCCACTAAATCCTAAAAGTGCTAGATATGCTACCGAGACCAAGCCCTGAGAGTGAGTAAATGAAAGACATAAGGATTCCCCACCCCCACCCAAAGCCTCATTTGTATCAAGGGTGCCTTATGGTTTTGGTGCCATTTGTTCCTTTGAAATTGCCTTCTTTTCTTTTAGTCCCACTTTTAGAATTAGCAGCTTATAGTTCCAAAAATATGGACATAATAACATATCTAGAACGGTGGTGATGCTAGAGAGCTGCAGGCAGAAGCAGCTCCCGGTCCTGTAATGAAGGTGCGTGTCCTTTCATGGGAGGAAATCTCTGCAGAGGAAAATGTCCGGCATTCCCTCAAACACACGAGAGCAGCTCTAGAAGTAGCAAGGAGGAAACATTCTCTTTTTGACTTGTGACAACTTCACTATCTATGCGGCCTGTGTGAGCTCTGGTGGCCTGAGCGAAAAGCCCCAGTGAGGAGCTCCATAGCAGGGAAAAGCGCACATTGACCAAGAGTACAATAACCTATGTAGTCATTTAAATCTCAGCCTCCAGAGTCCCAAGTTGTGAAAGATCTAATGGGAAAGGGCTCTGAAGTGGACCTAATCCCGCGCAGAGGGAGCTGTTGCTTGTGGCTCTGGGGAAAGCTAATGGCTTGTTGTCATAATTTCATTATAGTGGCACGTTGCCAGACCAAAAGAGAAAATGGAGAACAGAATAATTTTTATGGAAATATTTCCTCTCGAACACACAAAACCTGTCAACTGACTTGGCGTTGTGTTCCTCCCAGCATATGCCCTCTTCTGAGCTGTCAAACTCTTAAGATTTGTGGGTGGCAAGATGATGTCATCTGTAGTCAGCAGCTTGTAGTAATTTCCATTCCCGGCCCTGCTCAAAAGTTGAGATTATTGCAGTAAATGGGATCTGAGCTTACAAATGAAAGCCTCACTTTTCTTTTCCATTGAGATCACAATACTCTTCTCTTTAGCAGGATGACAATTGTGGTGTCACCAACATTACGTCATGCTATCTCCCTTGAAATGGCATCATCTAAGCTAAGCGTGTGAGCGCAGCTGTGAAAACAAAACATAAAACATATTTTGCTATGAGCTTTGTAAATCCTCAAGGCATACGTTAATTAGTTTGCATTTTTAAATAGAGTAATATCACCCATGTCATGTAAGAGGTGTGGCTGCAGCAGGTGAGTCATAAGCAACATTCAGGAGCTCAGAAGGCACAGAGAGCTCCGGCCCGGGGAAGCCGACAGGGCTCCCGTCGCGGGCCTTGCTCCCGTGTGGAAGCATGCACTCCACGGCGAACTTGGGAAACATGCTGCTGAATGGCCCAGTGAGAAACCACCTGTCCGCCACACTAATTCCCTGCTAGAGCACAAGAAGAGGACCATGTATGTCACCAAATGGTAACCAAAAGGGGGACCAAGGGACTTTTTCATATTCTGGAAACATTTACCATACAGCTATCACGATCAGGAGGGTTCCGTACCTTTCTCGACTAGTGATCCCAAATCTGGAGAAGCACCAGCAAACCGAACAAGTATACAATGATTGGACGTTGTCAGCCAGGACTGCAAAGTGAAAATGGTTTCTGGTGTTGGAAGTAAACGTCAGCTGACCAGATGCCATGCTGATGGATGGGAGAGGATTGGAAATGACTGGACGTGGATTGAAATGTGAACCCAAGAAAGGTTCACTTCCTTTATTCCAGAAATGGCAAAAACTGTTTAACACGGAGAAAATGCCTACTTTGTGGTTGCCAGCAATGACTTCAGCCATGCTTTCTGTAAGAAGTGCCCCTCCTGACACACACCTACACAGTCACAGCTGGCACGCGTTGTGAACAGTGTGGGGTGAGGGGGGCCCAACTCTCAGATACCTGGGACTGTTGCTAGAGCTCCCACGGTAACTTTATCTCTTGGTCATCAGTTGTGTCATCTTTTGCTGTGCCAAAAACTGCAGAGAGGAAAATAAGAAGGAAGTTCACCATGATGGCAGAGTGGGGTGCCTCCTTCAATGACCTGTGTAAGGACAGGCAGAGTCCTGTAGTCAGCAGCGCTCATTCCTGGGGTGCATGTCTCCTTCCACCATGGAAGGGTATTCTGAGGCCCAGCCCCACCAAGTGAGGGAAACTTGGATGATGTTTTACATAGCTAGAGTTACTGTAACAAAATCCCACAGGCAGGGGGCTTACACAACAGAAATTTATATCCCGACACTTTTGAGAGTGGAAGTTTGAGATGAAGGTGTTGGCAGGTTAGTTCCTTCTGAGGCCTGTCTCCTGGGCTTGCAGATGGTCGTCTCTTCCCTGTGTCTTTGCATGGTCATCCCCCTGGGTGTGTCTGTGTCCTCTTGTTATAAGGACACCAGTCCTGTTGGATTAAAGCCCACCAAATGACCTCATTTTAACTTAATTTCCTCTTTAAAGTTCGTATTAACTTAAATAGTCACATTCTGAGGTACTGTGGTTAGGACTGGGACATGAGTTTGTGGGGGGGACACAATTCAGTTCACACCTAACAGAAAGTGCGCTCACAGTCCGCGTCTCCCACCAGCTCACCTCGAGCATGCGTACTGGCCTGGCTGGACAGCATTGCAGTGGGGTAACGAAGAGGGACCACTCAAGGACCTCAAAGCTGGGTTCCATTTGGACTTGGTGTTATTGCTCTAGTGTAAAGTTCTATCACTAGCCTTTTTTTTTTTTTTTTTGCATTTATAAAACAGCACTCATTGTCTTATAGAAGGGACAAAGTTTAGATCTGCTGTGGAAACTTTTTTCTAGGAAAAGAGTGGATTTCTTCCTTCACTACTTCTAAAAGAAGTTTCCAGGGTATAGGGCATTTCTTGAAATCCATGAGGTCCTCATCGTTGTGTCTGCTTTGCAGACAAAACATTTTACCAGCAAGTCCTTTGCAGAGACAGTCCCATAACTCAGCAATTCCAGACTCCTCAAGCCTTGGTGACACAGATGGAAGCAGCTGCCACTGCCAACACACACTGCCTGACTGCACACAGCAGCGCAACACACCTAAGGATGCCCTGGTTTTCTTCATTTGATAGGAGAGGGAGGATGCCGCTGCATGTGTGTGTTGGGACTTGGCTGGGACAACAGGAATAACCCCAGTCTGTTTATGAAAAATGCAAAGAGATTTTTAATGGAGCAGAAAAGTTAGTTACCTCACTGGGGTTTGCCCATCATTAAATGCATTTGATTTATTTTATATTATGTCTGACCCACATGTGTGAGGCTATAGATTCTTCCATGTTTAGTAAAACACCGAGCAAGAAGGCACAACTGACTAAATACTAGATACCAACGACCTAATTTTTAACGTTGGTCAAAAGGTGCATGCCTTCACTGTTCTCCCTTATTTATAAGCATAAAGAGTGAAGGCCTAATTCCTGAAGGTGGTGGCAGAATAGGTGGAAGCTACATTCACCTCCTTCTAGAACCAAACTGCAATTACAACTAAATTACAGAACAATCAACTTGAATAACCAACTGAAGACTAGCTGAAGAGAAATCTGATGACCAAGGATTTACAGAAGAAGCAATATCAAGACTGGTAGGAAGGGCAGTGATGTGAAAAAGGTTAGCCCTGCTCCTAGAAGAGGCAGCTGAGGTTCCAGAAGGATATGTCAGCTACTGGGGGGTCCCCCTGAGAAATATGGGGTCTCAACCCAAAGCCAGGTTCCCCAGTTTAGAACAGCAGAGTGGTAAGAGGTACCCACATAACATTTGGGTGTGAAAAGCAGTGGAGTTTTTGTCCATCAGGGAGAGATTTGAGTTTGCCAGAGACACAGATGTCCTCTTAAAGGGCCAATGTGTAAATCTTATTCACAGCCACTCACCCTGGGATCCAGAGGAGGGAAGGTGTTGCAGACTAGAGTTGGGTGAGGAGAGTCTTGAGTTAGTGGCTCTGGAGAGACAGCTAAGAGCATCACCATCAGGATCCCTGAGCTCAGTCTCTCTTATACTACAAATGTCACCTTTCCTGGGTAAAGCACTGCCCTCTGTGTGACATCAGCCTTGGGGGAAGCTATAGCCCCAACCTCTGGACCCCTCTTCCCTACTCTGTGGTGCTTATGCCCTGTTAAGTCAGTTACATGGCCAGGGTTTAGATGTCTTGACAGATTCAGGGAGTGTTAGTGGCTGAGTTGTGTGGCTTAGGGGTGGGGGCCATTCCTCACACTTTCCTGTGAACCTGACTGGCACTTCTCCCTTTTGGAGGACCCACTAGAACCACCCTCTGAACTTCTAGTGGACCAATACTCTGGGCTCTGGCAGCCCCCCTGCTAGACTCCTAGTGGCTCTCCCCAGCCAAGGCCAGGGCATATTTCAAGACAAACTAAGTTGTGTGACTCTGGGGTGCGGGCCACACCACCACCTTACCAGAAGGCTGAGCAGCACCTCCCTCTCACAGGAGACCCACTAGCCCCATCCTCTCAACTCCTGGCAGTCCCGCCCTGCTGAGCTCTATCTCCTCTTGCCAAAATCTGGGACAGACTGAGTTCTGTGACTCTAGGACAAGGGCCATTACTTCCTCACACACCCAACTAGAGCAGTGCCCTCCCTTCCCATGGACAAATCTTGGTCTATTTGGGCCTAATAAACTCTGATGGGCTCACCTGGATGACCCCCTGAGGCCCCCACCCAATTCAAAGGTGTGCGAGCACCCAATGGGTGGCAGCTGGACTTGGTAAACCCAGGAACATTTGCTGAGTGGCCTCAGACCCAGCACGGTGCTGAGTGTGAACCTGTATCAATCTGGTGAACACAACTTGCCCCTACCTGATGACTCACTGAGAACTACCGCATGGAACTTGAGTACTGCCAAGGGCTCTTTCAGTGACTAAGTGTATCAGGCAGCCAGTAGGTAGAGCCAGGCAATTGCAGATCTCAGGATGCCTTAGGACTTTTGCTGACCTGCCCCAAAGCCCAGTGCTGGTAAAAGGCAGCCTTGGTGTCCAGCTTGGTCCTTCCCACATGCACCCATGCCCAGTAGAGGCAGCTACAAATTGTGAATCATTTATAGCTCCAAAAAGATTGCCCAGGGCCAGTCTCAGGCAGCACCTGACCACAGCCTACACCACAGTCCCTTCTAAGAGGCCCAGAAACAACACACACAGTTGCCATCTTCAGACAACATCAGAGCAAGAAGCTTTACAAGCAGCATATCCACAGGGAGATCTCAGCAAGCACCAGATCTTGCTGAGGCTAATTCCACTTTGTGTTGGTTAGAACCTGCAAAGCAGCTCACATGCCATGGTTGGGGTTAGCCTCACAGTAAGCCAGTCTGGAGGTCAATCCCATGCACAAATGGGCCAATAGCAAGCAAGACTGTTACAACAGGAGGCCTCACATAACCCACACAAGGGATATTCCTGGAGCACCCAGATAAGGTGACCAAAGAGACTGCACCACTAGACCCCACAGAACACCTATTACATAAGGCCATCCTACCAAGACTGGGAGTCACAGAAGATCTATCTAATACATAAAAACAAACACAAAAAGGAGCCAAAATGGGGAAACAAAGAAATAGGCCCCAAATGAAAGAACAGGAGAAAACTCCCCCAAAAGAGCTAAATGAAATAGAGGCAAGCAACTTATCAGCTATAGAGTTTTAAAATGATTATGATGATGCTCAACAGCATAAAAAAGGAGATAGAAATGATAAAAAGGGACCAGTCACAAATGAATAATACAATATGAAAAATTAAGAATACACTAGAAGGAATGCAAAGTAGGTTGGATGAAGCAGAGAACTGAATTAGCAATTTGGAAGACAAGGCAGGATAAAGCACACAGAGCAGCAAAAAGAAAAAGGAATTTTAAAGAATTGAGGATAGTTTAAGGGACCTTTGAGACAATATGAAGCATAACAATATCTGCATTATAGGGTACCAGAATGAGAAAAGAGAGAACCTATTTGAAGAAATAATGACCAAAAAATTTCCTAACTTGGTGAAGGAAAAAGACACACACATCCAAGAAGTGCAGAGAGTCCCAAGCAAGATTAACCCAAAGTGGCCCACACCAAGACACATCATAAGTAAAATGGCAAAGGTTACAGACAAAAAGAAAGTCTTAAAAGCAGCAAGAGAAAGACAGTTACCTACAAGGGAGCTTCCATAAGACTGTCAGTTAATTTCTCAGCAGAAAGATTTCAGGGCAGCCAGGACTGGCATGAAATATTCAAAGTGCTGAAAAGCAAGGACCTACAGCAAATACTACTCTATCTAGAAAGGCTATCATTTAAAATTGAAGGGGAAATAAAGAGCTTCCCAGACCAGAAAAAGTACAGGAGTTTGTAACTGCCAAACCAGTATTACAAGAAATGTTAAAGGGCCTTGAAGAAAGAGAAGGAGGAGGAGGAGGAAGAGGAGAAAGAGGAGGAGGAGAAGAAGGAGGAGAAGGAGGAGGAGGAGAAACATAGTTAAAAGAATGAAATGGCAATAAATATGTACCTATCAAAAATCACGTTAAATGTAAATGGCTTAAATGCTCCAATCAAAAGACATAAGGTAGCTGAATGGTTAAGAAAAGTAGACCCATATATATACTGTCTATAAAAGACCCATGTCAGAATGAAAGATATTCATAGCCTAGAGGAAAGGGTTGGAAAAAATATTTCATGCAAGTGGAGAGGAAAGAAAAGCTGGGGTAGCAACACTTATTGGACAAGAGAGACTTTGAACAAAGGCTATAGTAACAGACAAAGGACACTACATAATAATAACAGGAGCCATGCAACAAGAATATATAACCCTTGTAAACATTTATGCACCAAACATAAGAACACCTAAGTATGTAAAGAAAATCTCAATGAACATAATGGAGAGATTGACAGTAATAAAGCCATAGTAGGATATATTCACACTCTATTGACATTAATGGATAGATCTACCAGACATAAAATCAACAAGGAAATGGCAGCCTTAAATGACATACTAGATCAGATAGATTTAACCTATATATTCAGAGCATTTCATCTCAAAGCAGCAGAGTATGCATTCTTTCCAAGTGCACATGGAACATTTTCTAGGACAAATGACATGTTAGGACACAAGTTTCTGTAAATTTAAGAAGACTGAAACCATGTCAAGCATCTTCTCTGACCATAGTGGTATGAAACTAGAAATCAATCACAAGAAAAAAACTGAAACACACACAAACACAGACATGGAGGTGAAATAACATGTTTCTAAACAATGAATGGGTTAAAAATTAGGTCAAAGAAGAAATCAAAAGATACCTTGAAAAAAATGAAAATGAGGACACAACAACCAAAAATCTATGGGACACAGGGAAAGCGGTCCTAAGAGGGACATTCATAGCACCACAGTCCCACCTCATGAAACAAGAAAGATGTCAAATACACAATCCAGCTTTACACTTAAATGAACTTGATAAAGAACTACAAACAAAGTCCAAAGTGGGTAGAGGATGGGAATAATGAAGATCAGAGCAGAAATAAATGGAAGAGATTCTTAAAAAAGTACAAAAGATCAATAAAACCAAGAGCTGATTCTTTGACAAGATAAACAAAATTGACACACCTTTAACCAGACTCGTTAAGAAAAAGAGAGAGGACACAAATAAATAAAATCAGAAATAGAAAAGGAGAAGTAATAAGGGACACCTCAGAAATACAAGAGACTTTAAGAAAATATTACTAACAAGTATATGCCAACAAATGGGATAATCTGGACAAAATGGAGAAAATCCTAGAGACATACAACCTTCCGAAACTAAATTAGGAAGAATCAGAGAATCTGAATAGACAGATTACAGCTAGTGAAATTGAGGCAATAAACAAAAAGCTCCCAACAAAAAAAAGTTCTGAATTTTATTGCTTCTCAGGAGAATTTTACCAAACATTCAAAGAAAAACTAACACCTAGCCTTCTCAAATTATTCCAAAAATTCAAGAGGAGGGAAGACTTCTAAGCTCATTTTACAAGACCAGCATTATCTTAATCCTCCCCCCTCAAAAACAGATCAAAACACTACAAAGAAAGAAAATTATAGGCCAATATCCCTGATGAACATAGATGCTAAAATCCTCAACAAAATATTAGCAAACCAGATCCAGCAATACGTTATAAAAAGCACAACACCATGATCAAGTGGGGTTATTCCGAGAATGTAAGGTAGGTACAATCTCTGCAAGTCAATAAATGTGATACACCACATAAACATAATGAAGGATAAAAACCACATGATCATATCAATAGATACACAAAATCATTTGACAAAATCCACCACCATTTATGATAAAAACAATCAGCGAAGTGGGAACAAGGGGAACAAACCTCAATGTAACTGAGGCCATATCTGACAAAACCACAGCCAACAGCATATTCAGTGGGCAAAAGCTAAAAGCCTTTCCCTTAACATTGGAAACAAGACAGGGATGTCTGCTTTCACCACTCTAATTAAAATAATACAGGAAGTCTTAGCCACAGCAAACAGACAAGAAGAAGAAATACAAGTCATCAAAATTGGAAAGAAAGAAGTAAAACTGTCACTTTTTGAGATGACATGATATTATATATAAAGAACCCTAAAGAGTCCACCAAAAACTACTAGAACTTATGTATGAATTTAGTAAAGTAGCAGGATACAAAATAAATATCCAGAAATTAGTTGCATTTTTATATGCCAATAATGATCAATCAGAAAGGGAAATTAAGAAAATAATCCCATTCACAATTGAACCAAAATAATACCTAGACATAAATTTAACCAAGGATGTTAAAGACCTGTACTTAGAAAGTTATAAGACACTGAAGAAGATACAAATGAGTGGAAGCACCTACCATGTTCATGAATAGAAAGCATTAACATTATTAAAATGTCCATACTACCCAAAGCAATCTATAGATCAAATGCAATTTCTATCAAGATACCAATGGCATATTTCATAGAACTAGAAAAAATCTTTCAAAAATTTATATTAAACCACAAAAGAACCAAAAACAGCTACAGTAATCTTGAGAAAGAAGAACAAAGTTGGAGGAATCACACTACCTAACATCAAACTATAATATAAAGCCATAGTAATCAAAACAGTATGGGACAGGCATAAAAACAGTCAGACATATCACTCAATGAAACTGAATAGAAAGCCCAGAAATAAACCCATGCCTTTATGGTCAATAAATATTTGACAGAGCAAGCACATACAATGGGCTAAAGATAGTTTATTCAATAAGTGATGATGTGCAGAAAAATGAAACTAGACCACCTTATTATGCTACACAAGAATGAATTCAAAATGGATTAAAGACTTAAATATTAGAGTCAAAACCATAAAAATCCTAGAAGAAAATGTAGTAAAATCTTGGACATTGATGATAGCAATATTTTTTCTGATATATTTCTTACAGCAAGGAAAACAACAGAAAAATAAATAAGACTACAGATCAAAATAAAAAGGTTTTGCACAGCAAAGGAAACCATCAACAAAATAAAAAGACAACCCACTGAATGGGAGAACATGTTCACTGTTACATCTGATAAGGGGTTAATATCCAAAATTTATAAAAAACTTATAAAACTCAACACTAAAAAAAATCCAATTGAAAAATGGGCAAAGGACCTGAATACATAATTTTCCAAAGAGGATACACAGATGGCCAATAGACATATAAAAAGATGCTCAACTTCACTAATCATCAGAGAAATGCAAATTAAAACCAAAATGAGATATCACCTCACACCAGTCAGAATGGCTAACATCAAAAATCAACAAACAACAGGTGTTGGCGAGGATGTGGAGAAAAGGGAACCCTTGTTCACCGTTAGTGGGAGTGCAGACTGGTGCAGCCACTGTGGAAAACAGAATGGAGTTTCCTCAAAATATTAACAATGGAACTGCCTTATGACCTAGTGATTCTACTTCTGGGAATATATCCAAAGAAACCTGAAACATTAATTGAAAAAATATATGCATCCCTTTGTTCACTGCGGCATTATTTCCAATACCCAAGATTTAGAAGCAACCAAAGTGCCCGTCAGTAGATGAGAGGATAAAAAAAGCTGTGGTACAGTTACACAATGGAATACTACTTGACTATAAAAAAGAAGGAGCTCTTACCCTTTGCCACACATGGATGGACCCGGACGGCCTTATGCTACGTGAAATAAGCCAGCCAGAGGAAGAATATACTGTATGATCTCACTTATTTGGAATCTAATGAACAAAATAAACTAACAAATTAGAAGAAAAAGACTGAAGGCCTGATTTTTTTTGCCTTAATGCAGTCAGTTATTAAAGTATCTTAAACTTTGATCTTCTTTACACGCACAGATTAAAAAAGAGGAAGAAAATAGAAGATAATGACATCTCCTGAAGAAATTAAATTTGGACCAGAGTTATTTAAAAGATTCTATTTCTATGGGAAATATAAATTTACTAAAAATTGGAAAAGAGAAGTAGATGAAACTGTACATGTGTACCTTTAAAAAACATCTCTCAAAGTTTTCCATAAAGATCTCTACTTACAAACAATTTTAAAATCAATTTTATTGCCTTAGATGCCAGAAATTTTGACTCAGAAAAAAGCAAATTTGGATATGTTCCTTAAATAAAGTAGATATATTGAGTGAGCCATTATTCTTGGGAAGAGGAATGAAGCTTCTGTAGACATAAATGTACCGTTGCTGGGGTTTGTTTTTTTTATAGATGGGTGCCAATTCGCTCTGAATCGATGTCCATGTCCATGTTAAAATGTTACTAAATCAGCTGTAAGCGCATTAACTTTCACTTCAACTTTTCAATTCAAAGCAAACAAAGTCATAAATAGATTCTCTTTAATCATGAAGACAAGGTCTAATTTACAGTCTATTTAGTCTACAATTCAAAAAGTGAATGACAGTTATAACTTTTCAAGTTTAGGAAGGGTCATGTTGTTTAACAACAAAGGAGGGGAAGAAAACCTGATTTAATCACTATGCCTAAGATAGTTATGACTTCATGTTTAAACAAAAATATTCTGGAACTGCTATAGACTGAATATTCATACCTCATACCCCCAAATTTTATTTGTTGAAATTCTAACCCCCAATGTGATGATGTTAGGAAGTGGGGCCTTTGGAAGATGATTGGGTCATGGGCTTGGAGCCCTCCAGGATGGGATTAGTGTCCTTACCAAAGGAGACCCCAGAGAGCTCCCTTGGCCCTTTCACATGTGAGGACACAATCAACCTGGAAGCAGTCTCTCTCCAGACCCCAAATCTTCCAGCACCTTCGTTTTGGGCTTCCTGGGCTCCAGAACTAGGAGAAATAAATTTCTGTTGTTTCCAAGCCACCAAGTCTATGGTATTCTGTCACAGTGGCCTGAATACAGGAGCTTTCAGGGAAAGATGCTTGGCTGTTGCATGCAATTTATTTCTAAGCGCTCATCCCCAACCAATTCCTAAATAATAATCCAAGAATTTTATAAAACTGGGAAAATATCCATTTACACAGAAAACAGAAAGCAACTCATCAAAATGGCAGAAATTAATCACTCCTCATGGTATAGCCTCCTACGAAGTAAATAGCTGAAGTCCTGGCCCCCATGGAGTCTCTGGGCTTGGGGGGCTGAGTTCTGGAGAAAAGGCTGGGCTGTGGGACTAACCTGGAAAGTGCCCTGTGATGTCTGGCTAAGTGTGTAGCCTGCTGAGATCCCTTGTTAACAGTCAGTGCAGGACTCAGAGATCCAGCCTGCTCTAATACCTGTTACCAGTGAAGAACTTGTTTCTAGCTCTGGAGGGGAAGTTTCCCAAAGTGTAAAGGTGACTATAATTGTGGTGAAAAGCAGCCTGGTGAAATTGGGTTGCTGGAGACCCAAAAGAGGGAACCTTGAACAAGAAGCTGGTGCTGGTGGTGAGAGCAGCATCCCTGGATGGTGGACGCAGTAACAGCCAAATACAAAAACTGGGCTGAAGAGACAGATATTCATGTGGCAGATGGAAGGCCTCACCATAGCCTGCTGCCAAGTGGACTGGCTTTGATATAAATAGTAGAGAAATTACAGAGACCAAACTCCCCCGTCAGCATAGCCTGTGGCTCAAATGCGCTCTTTGCTATCTGCAGGCTGGATCACTGGATTCACAACAATCCCTAGGCAAGAATAAAGCTAATATAGTGTCCATAAAAAGATTCTTTATCATGAAATCCTACTAGTAAGATTCAGACTAAGTATAGATTTTTAAAAAAGATTTGTGGTAAAAAACAATGAATTTCCAACAATGAATGCTCAATAACATTCAAGAAAATATGTTTTCTATTCCTTTTTTTTCTATTTTGCATTATTTTTTACATTATGGAATATATATGTGTATATATGTATATACATATATATGCACATACACACATGTATACATATATATGTATATATACTTGTAGAGAGAGAAAGGCGAGAATATATATGTTTTGAAACTCTGGTATTATTTGCTGAATTCTTAAACATTTCTTCAACACCTTATTATTTCTCTTACCGTTCTGCTTCCATCTGAATGTCACATCATTGTCCCTCATCTTCTAGTTCATTTAATTTCACAGAGTTGAGCATTGATGGCTCTGTCTCTTCACTGGCTTTTTTACCATGTTTGTGTGTATGTCTTGTAATTTTTTATTGAATGTTGGACATCATGTATGGAACAATCAATGCCGAGGTAAATAGTATTCGTACCTGTAAATGAGCACACCTCTACTGTCAGGCCATTCATATTGGAGGTCGAATAAAGCTGCTCAGGAGTTCAAGTGGATCTGAATTTTGTTGTTGTTAGGGTTACCTTCAGTGCATCACTGACTTCAATTCCTGTGGTATTACCTCATGTTTAGGGCACGGACTTGGGTTCCAAAGTGTTTTCCTCAATATTCCTGCTCTACCCTCAACTTTCAGTCCTTCATGTGTGCCAAAGAGGAAGAGGTTTCTTTCCATGCTCTTGCCCCCTCCCCACTGTTCTTGCTTATTATTTGGGGCTCGCTAGCCTGGTGGTGGGGAGTGGGAAGGGGTGTTTCTCTGTTGTTCCAGTCCAGCTTTAGTCTTAGGCAAGTCCACTCCAATCCTACTCATTTCCTTGTACCAACCACTATCCCAGTTTAGTGTGGACAGCAGGTTGAATTGTGAAAAGCAGGGAAGCATGGCATGAGTGAAGGAGGAAAAGAGTTGAACATGAATACATCTAGCAGGAGCAGCAAGGCAACCAGGCTGGCGAGCAGAATTATGCAATGTAGAGATCACAAAAGGAGAAGGAGCTATGAAAGCCAGGCAGAGGATTTGTGAATGGGATGTAAAAGGTAATATAGACCTAGTCCTTTGGGGGAGGCAAAGCAGCAACATGAGAGACCTATCGTCTCAAGATGATCTTGAACAAAATAATTGCCATTGCTTGAACGGGAACACATGGAACCAGGAGTAACAGCGAAGACACTATGGGGGTAATGCAGACAGGGAGTGATGAAGGCCTGAGCTAAACAGGGTATTAGAACTAGAGGGGAAGGTATGGAATATGACTTCTCAATGAACTAATTGACAAGTGACTCTGGAAATTATTAACATATCAAACTATAATGAACTTATGTATTGTATGTATACATGGCTTACTATTACAATTTCTTTTTTTCATTTTTAAATCATTTTTTATTTTTCAATTACAGTTGACATAAATTATTGTATTATTTTCAGGAGCACACCCCAGTGGTTACATATTACATAATTTACTAAGTGATCATCCTGATAAATCTTGAACCCATTTGATACCATGCAGTTATTAGAATATTATTGCCTGTATTCCCTATGCCATAGTTCACAACACAAGTTCTTAAACTAATTTACCCATCTTAAATTCCCTGATCAAGTATAACCATTTCTCCCCTACACTCTGACTCAGTTGCCTCTCTCGGCCTTGGCTACTTCACTTGGCTAAATCCAACTCTTTGTTTATTCTGTGGCTATACCACATGATGGAATGAACCTGGAGAAAACCCAGGTATGTCACAGTGATTTCAGGAAGGCCCTCAAAGCCACCAGGCAATCATAACAAAATGCCCTGGTGCATTAACTCTCTCCTTTCCTAGACTGCTATTGCAAACCTTTTCTTCCCTCCCCAAACCTCAATACTTCTTCCCCCAACTTCAGTCTCAGGGTGATATTGTTCCCATTACAGTGACAAAATGGAGCAACCTGATGTCACCTCCCACCACCAACCACATCTACCCGCCCCTCTGGATTTGCGCTCACCCTCTGTGCCTGCCCTTCTCTTCTTATGGATAGCTGTCCGTGCCTCTTGGGCCAGCCAACCTCTCCTCCCAAGCACCTGGTGACATCCCCTCCCTCTCACGCAGGGACATAGCCACAGAAATTCTCTCTTCTCTTTCTTGCCACATCAATGTTTTCGTCTTTTCTGGATCAGCCTCAGGCTAGAAATGTGGGGTTTTTTTTTTTTTCATATTAAAAAAAAACAAACCCTCTTGGCCATACTCTCCCCTCTAATTACTGTTGCATCCCTTGCCTTTTCTTTACAAGAGAAGTTCTTGAACATGTTGTTGATACTCATTGCTTCTGATTCCTCTCTCCCCGCCTCTCGACACTTCAATCATTTTTTTGGTTACCTCTGCACCCAGACTACCATGATCGGGGTCACTGGTGACCTACACATTGCCAAATCCAGAGGTAAGTGCTAGTGCTCATCACACCTGACCCATCAGTAGGATGATATAGGTCCAATGCGTCCTAACATTTGACAGTAAACGGGGTGCTAGTAGTAATTAAACAAGGACATAGGTGTAAACTGGTATTGCTCAGGCCAAACCAAGACAATATCAACCAACACCTTCGAAACACTTGCTCACTGCCTCCCTTTGAAACGTTTCTGTTCTTGGCCTTCAGGGCAACAATAATCAAGTTGTCCTCTTACCTTCCCAGCTGCTCCTTGTTAGTCTCTTCTTCCAGTTCCTTCTCATCTGCTAGTCTTTCAAACAGCGAGGTGCCTCGGGGGGCTCAGCCCTTGAACCTCTTCTCTTCATTGATGCAAACAGTAGTCTTACCCTCTCTCATGGCTTTAAGTACCAACTGCATGCTGACGACTCTCCGATTTACCTCTGGCCCACATTTCTGCCCTGATCTCAAATATCCAACTGCCTACTCTGTGCATCTGCAGACATCTCCAATTTAATATGTTCAATATTGTGAGACTACTTCCCCCCAAATCTGTTTCCCATCAAAGTTAATGACATTTCAATCTTCCCCATTGCTCTGGCTAAAAACCTCAAAGTCATCCTTAACTCCTATCTTTCTCTCACAGCCCTCGTCTGCTCAACCAGCAAGCCCTGTTGACATTTGCATCAAAACAGATCTGGAATCTGACTACTTCTCATCACCCTGCTGCTTCCATCCTGGTGGGAGTCGTCAGCATCTCCAGCTGGGACATAGTAATAGGTCTAACTGGTCTCTGGACCCCTTTGCCTACGCCCTTGGTGCTATTCAGTACCGCTTCCTCAGAGCAATGCTGGAGAACTGGAAGTCAGAACATATCATGTTCCTGCTGAAACAACCGGCCCCCCATGACATCCCGTCTCATTTATAAAAGCCGATATTCTCGCTCTGAACTGGCTCCCTCTGTGCCCGTTGCATCTCTGGCCACCTCTTCTCATTAATACTCACTCTTTCATCCATTCCGCTGAATCATTTGCAGTTGCTGTTCCTTCAGCCAGGAACCTTTCCTCCAAGCATTTACATCTGTTGCTCCCTCACTTCCCTTAACATCTTACTCAGAAAGCACCTCCCTCATGAGCCCCTCTGAAATTCCAGTGCACCCGGGACCCTGTCACTTTGCATGTCCTCCCCTCCCTTACGTTTTCTCCTCCGCACTTGCCGCTGAGCAACAGAGTCTAGATCTTCTGTATCTTGTTTATTGGCTCTTTCTCCAGGGAGAACTGAAGCTCCTTTATAGAAGGGTTTATTTGTTTGTCTATTCCCATTGTGGCTGAATATCTGGCGCCTAGAATTTTGCCTGGCACAACAGATGCTGATACAAACTTGAGTGAAGTCCCTGGCAACTAAGTACATGAAATGCAGGAGGGGATGTTGCAGCTGTAGCAGGTAAAACCAGGCATTTATCTTTCCACGTGAAATGTTACTTAATAGTAATAAATCCTTTCACAAAGTGTTCTTCCAGGCATTAATGACACAAGATATACCTCGAACAAAAAGGAGTCCATGATCAGATAAATTTGGAAAACACCGCATATGATACTTCTAGAGATTCCTAAGGGTGCATTCACATACTAAAATCTCTGATAAGTTTCTTGGCAAATAAACATAACTTTTTCTTTCTTGCCCCATTCCCATTTTATCTGGCCATTCTTTTAGTCTGCCCAGCT
>PVJI01016850.1:0-37189 GCA_004026765.1 Micronycteris hirsuta
ATACATATATCACATATATGTATGTATATACATATATATGTATATGAACATTATTCAGTCATGAGAAAGAAGGGAATCCTGCCATTTGCAAAAACAGGGATGGACCTTGAGGACATTATGCTAAGTAAGGAAGAAAAAGCCACACAGAGAAAGATAAATACTGCAATGTATCACTTATCTGTGGAATTTAAATAAAAAGTCAACTCAGAAAAGCAGAGAGTAGAAAAGCAGTTGCCAGCGGCTGGGGGTGGAGGGAAGTAGGGAGGGGTTGGCAAATGGGTACAAACTTTCAACTGTAAGACGTATCAGGTCTAAGGATCTAATGTAAAACATGGTGACTCTAGTTTATTATGTTGTATTGTATAATCAAAATTTGCTAAGATATTACAATATCTATATTCTCACCAAAACAAAAGAAAGAAAGACAAGGAAGGAAGGAAGAAAAGGAGGAAGGGAGGTGGGGAGGGAGGGAGGGAGGGAGGGAATGAGGGCGGAAGGGAACGTGAGCTGATGGTATCATAACTAACTCTGTGGGAGGAATCCTTTCACAGTGTCTATCAAATCACCACCACGTACACTTAAAATATCTTAGTATTTTGTCCATTAATACCTCAATAAAGCTTAAAATGCTCTTCTGTTTTCCGACTATATACCTCTGTGAAGTTTGATTTTTTCCTACCAAACAGCACATTGAAGCAGATTACATGCAGAATATGAGAATCTTTAAGCAAGGCAGTAGTGCAAAACTGTGGAACAAAGCCACTGTTGTTACTAAATCTGTTTGTTTGAGAAAATACATTTTTGATAAGTGTATGTATGTTATTTATATGAATATAAAATGGGCTTGTTGTTATTTCTAAATCAATTAATAAATATATATTTTAAAATTCTTGGCTTTAGTTTCTAGTATGATAAATATTGATAAATATAATCCACACAAAGTTCTTTATTTAGGGTTTTCAATAATTTTTAAAAGACTAAAGGATTCCTGAGACCAAAATATTGAGAACCACTGATCTAAAGTAAACCCTAGTTTATGCAATTTATTTAATTGATGCCTTGACTGAAATTATCTATTATATTTACCTTGTTTATTAAAAAGTTTTCTCTGCTAATGAAACAAAATTTAGTGTATCCCTTATCATAAAAGAATACCAGCGTAAACAATGATGTTGATTTTTCATTTAAATGTATGGTTCCATAGTACCTCTAGTTTTTTGTTTTCTTTTCAAAGAATTTGAAGTCAAAACTTATATGTTCACCTCCTATTACCCTTTCTTTACTTTTAATACCAACTTAGCAAAAAGGAGAATGATGGGCTCCTTTGACCAAAATGGTTCAATGAGTACGTTCCACATTAAATGTGCATTACTGTTGGATTGTAGACAAATGTTTCTTTTTATCTCACATTTTAAATTAACCTTTATTTATTTCTTTAGAAAGTCTGAGTGTAAATTATTCACGGGGCTTCTCCAGAAGAAAGTACTGTCATTAGGGATATTTTTTTATCTTAAACTTGTTAGCTCACAGTCTGTGGTTTATAGATAGATAGGTTTTGTTCCCTGGCATTTAGCAAACCTGCTAGCACATCCGTCACACTCAGTAAATGTTTGTTGTATAACTGAATGATTGACCAAATGAATGATGGGTGAATGAGCAAATGGATGAATGAATGGATTTCTTGATCAAAAGGTCAGGTTTAGCCATGTGCATATTATAAGACAAATGAGAATCAAGAAGGAGGCTGTGCATGCATGTGCCCCGTCAGGCAGCCCTGGTTCAGAGCTTTTTTCCCTTCCCGCATGTGGGCTGGCCTCACAGCCTGAGCCCTCTCCCTACCTTTCAACAGACTTCCTTTATATCCTCCCTTAGCCTGGACTTCCCAGTGAGGCCTGGTTTGTCTCACTCTGCCAGGACTGCTGCCATGACCCACTGCCCACCATGCTGGGCTTTTCTTGGAAGCAGCACACTTAGGGATAAAGGGATTGGGGGTCTCCATGTACTAAAGCCTCTTCTCCCAGCACCTGCCTGCCACAAGGGAGCAGCTCTCTGGACCTAAAAGTCCAGGCTCACTACAGACAGCCTCAGCTTCCCCAGTTGGACACATCAGGCTACATCTTCAGAGGAGCCATACTACCTAGAGAATAAAATTTCTACATCCAGGGCACATGAAATGACTGCCTTTCAAACATGGCTGTTTCACAAGGTACACTTGCACTTGTAAGTAAATATCAAAGGTGATCAGCAGAAGTCTAGGAGTGTCCTTTCAGAAAAGAAATTACTCAGAACAAAAGAGAAGATGGGGGAAAACAAGTTCACAGTGCGAATAAACATTTCTGGGTTACGTTATAAATTGTGTGTAATTGGGAAAAGGCACCTTGTTTAAAAGGATCAATAAATCTTTTTTGTCTTATGTACACCCTTTAGACACCATGAAGGCAACTGGGAAATTTGCCTCTTGGAAGCACATAATCTTTGGTAGTTTGTTCAATAGAAGCAGGTAGTTATTATACATTTGAGTTAGTCACACTTTATTGTCTGCACCTTCAAATCACTTCAGATTGGATCAATTGCAAATCTTTCTTTTTCCTGTTTAAACCATAATACCTGGTGTTTAGATGTGTTTAATTTCCTATGACTTTTAATGAGCATAATGTGCTTCAGAGTTGGAATAAAGGAAAATAGTCTTTAAAAGGCCCTAAAGGCTTAAGAAATCACATGAAACCGTTATGCCCTAGAGATAGAACCCCGTGATTGTAGAAGAAATATATGATGATAGGTATCTTTCACACGCTTTATCCACCATAGTTTTTGCATAGAAAAATGTCAGTAAACTAAATTAGCCTTGAAAAAGTGGGTGATCTGTAACACTTGGGAAGACCCTGGAATTCTGCACTTGCCCCTGGAGAACGAGCGCCAGTCCCTGCTGGTGCTGCAGCACGGGCGTGGGCCGCCCAGGCCGCTGGCGGGGTTGAGTCCTCTAGTCCATAAGCTTCACAAAGGCCATGAGAATAAAAACAA
The DNA here is from genome assembly GCA_004026765.1 of Micronycteris hirsuta. NCBI lineage: Eukaryota > Metazoa > Chordata > Mammalia > Chiroptera > Phyllostomidae > Micronycteris > Micronycteris hirsuta. The sequence goes on from PVJI01016850.1 coordinate 3,022, forward strand.
AAGCCATGGACTGGGGGAAACTATTTGCAAATCACATGACTGATGACGAACTTGTATCCAGAATGTAAAAAACTCTCAAAACTAAAAAATGAGAAAACCCTCTATTTAAAAAGTGGGCAAAAAATTTCAACAAGCCTATCATCAAGGAAAATGCATGGAGAACAAATAAGCAAGTGAAAAGAGCCTCAACATAAGTCATTAGAAAAATGCAAATTAAGACACGACGAGATACCACTATGCCTCTATTAGAAGGGCTAGAATTAGAAAGATTGGCAAGTGTGTGGAGGAATCAGAATTCTTATCCACTGCTGATGGGCATGTAAATGGTACAACCACTTTGGAAAACAGTTGACAGTTTCTTGAAAAATAAAAGCATGCATTTACTATATGACCCCACCGTTACTGTCTTAAGTATTTACCCAAGAGAAATGAAAGCATATAGCTACACAAATATTTTAAACAAATATTTGTAGCAGCTTTATTCATAATGGCTCCAAACTGGAAATGACCCAAACGTCCATCAGCAGGTGAATGGATAAACAACTCAGCATCAAGAAATACATTTGTTGAGTAAAAGAAGCCAGACAAAAACACACATTACTGTAGGATTCTATTTTTTAGAAAATTCTAGCAGAAAGGTGGTAAGCTTGAACTGAAGCAAGTTCAGAGGATGCTGCCAGCACCTCAATTGGAAGAAACCTTTGCAGGTTTGTGGTGTTTTCAAGTCAAGGAAAGGTGAGATCCCAAAGGCAGGGAGCCAGGAATGCAATGCTGTTCATCAGATGCTGAAGAAGAAAACAGATGCAAGAGAAAAAAGAAATGCCATAGACAATCATCATCAAGTAGTTCTTCAGATAGTAGAACGTGTGGCTGAAGGAAAGGTGGAAGGACATTAAGGTCAAAGTCAAGTCTTGGTCCAGAAATCTTCAATCTCGCTCATGTTGTTATGATCAAAGATGCAGGCATCAATCAAGCAGTAACTCTCTGCATGGCTCTAGAAGAAAACAAAGTTGAAGTCATTCAAGGAGTTGAGGGAAATCCTACGGAGTTCAGAGATCTAGGTCACAAAGCAGAACAAGAAGGTCCCGGTCAAGACCTCATCCACATTTCCGTAGTCAAAGCAGTGAAAGGTCCAGTCACAGAAGAACACAACGTTCATCTTGGACAGAGAACAATGTAAAGGCAGAGATAAGGAGAAAAGCAAGAACAAGAAATTACACAGCAGCAAACATGGGCAATCTGGAAACAACAAAGCTGGATTAGAACATCTGCCACCAGCTGAAAAAGCCAAAGCTAGACTATAGCTGGTTCTTGAAGCTTCTGCAAAAGCAGATGAAGCATTGAAAGCCAAGGAAATAAATAAAGAAGAAGCAAAGAGAAGAAAAGGGGAAGATTAAACCACCCTGGTAGAACAACTGAAAAAAGTAAAAGAAATTGAAGCCATTGAAAGTAATTCTTTTGCTCAGCAGACATTCAGATCAAGCAAAGAGGTCAAAAAGTCAGAGGAACCTAGCAAAGAGAAGCATGCAACTGCACCCTCAGAACCAGCATCAGCAGTTGCTGATGCATCCAGTAATGAAAAGGAAATAGACCCTGGCAGCATCTCTCCTACTATCAAGATGACAATTCTCTGGCTCATCCAAATTTACTTATTGAGAAAGCTGATGCTGAGGAAAAGTGGTTCAAGGGATGAACCGCTCTTTGACAAGAAAGGTGAATGGGAAGTCCTGCGACCTAAATAATGCTTGTGGTTGAATTAACAGTAACATTGAAAATTTAGGTTTTTAAATCCCAATTTAACTTTTTTACTCTTAAAAAGAACTGACCCAATGATATAAAAAGGAAATCTCATTTCATTCATTAACATGAGGGCTTGAATATTTGTTGATTGAACTTAAACACTGTGAATATTAAAACTAGTGTAAAATTGAGGGATGCATGAAAATGTCCTACTGTTAATAAATATATTCCTAAAAAAACAATCTGAAAATAAATGGCACACAGTAGTATTTCTGAGTATAATTTTTAAAATATCAAGTTGGCATTTAAAGAAACAATTTTGATCAATCATGCATACATAAGAATCAAACTCTATGCCATAAAAATGAGATTTCATCTTTCATGTATTATGAAACCATTTTGAATCTTTTACTTCACCTTACTGGAAAATTTTAAGCAGAATAAAAGCACTCTTAACAACCTAAGCAAAATGAGCATGTTAATATTGAAATAATAACTTTATTGAAAAAAAACTCTTGAAAATTGAATAAATTCATGATTCACTGCTTACGAAAGAAATAAAATTCTAGAAAATGCAAACTATTCAATAGTATCAGCGATTTCACAGCTGTGTACCTGTGCCCAAACTTACCAAATTGGACACTTTAAATATGTACAGGGTCTTCTATGCTGATTATACCTCAAGAATGTTAAAGCTTTTTATTTTTTAATTTTATTTATTTCTTTTCAGAAATAGGGGAAGGGAGGGAGAAAGAAAGGGAGAGAAACATCAGTGTGTGGTTGCCTCTTGAGTGCCCCCTACCAGGGAACTGGTCCACAACCCAGGCAGGTACCCTGACTGGGAATCGAACTGGCGACACTTTGCTTCTCAGTCTGGTGCTCAATCCACTGAACCACACCAACCAGGGCAAGTTAAAGCTTTTTAAAGGGAAAAAACAAAGACAAACTGAGGACTCTGAAGCAGTCAGGTCTGATTGTTGCCTAAAGCATTCCTAATAATTAAACAAACCACTGTTTCATCTGGTCACAGAAATGCAATTACTTTTTAACAATTCCTAATTTATTTTTCCTGTCCATTTGGACTATTCACAGTCCATTGCTTAGTTGCTCAGAGACTGCTCAGCCCTGCAAAAGGCAACCACACTCCAAATCAGGCTCAGCATACCCACCATTGAGTTCCTCTTCCCACTTTTGAATTTGAATTTAAAAAATGACATATAATGTCTGTTAATTTAGATAAGATGAATTTCATCTCCTCCCTCCCCCCTTTAGGCAGGGGGAGATTTCCATGCTCTTCTCTAACCCTGACACAACCTTTTTTTTTTTTTTTTTTTTTAATGTACCACAGCTCTGGGCAATATGTATGTACAGGACATAGTTTTCTGAAAATTGTTTTTTAAGAAATTTCTTCAGAAAATTTAAGAGTTAGTTCATGAACTCAAGAGATTATTAGCCTGACTCAAAATGTATGTGTGACTAATGGACATCATTAAAAAAAAATCAAGGCCTCCTAAGATCAGAGCGTCTTTGTTGCAGCTGCTCAGAGGGAGGTTTTGTGACATCTGTTCTGGCCTCTTGGCAGTAACAGTTCTGAATCCCGGGCTGCGACACAGAGGCAAAGTCAGCAAGGTCGCTTGGGGGAGAAGCTCATGGTGGAGAAACAAACTTCAGGTGTTCTGATAGAGAGGATTGGATAGATTCCATGAACATCAGAAAAACTATTTGAAAATAGAAAACCTAAAATTAAGGCATTGTCAGAAAAACACTGCAAAATAAAGAGAAATAGATTTTATGACCTTGGGCATTAGGTACTGGTTCAAAAAATTGCAAAACCATGTAGAGGAGAATCTCTCAGGTATAATACAGTAGAAAATTCACTCATCCTGGTGGTTGTCTGGTAGTCCATAATCTGGGGGGGGCGGTAAATTGTTTTATAGCTTTGCTTCTGTTTCCAATTCATGGAATATATGAATTAGAGGCAATCTCTTTCTCTCTCTGCCAACTATTATTCTTTTTCATACCAGATTAAAACTTGTCCCTTCTATGCCAAATTCTCTGGCTTGGGGCTAAGAAGGAACTCACAGTCTATTGTGCATTTGATGCATCTGTTCACGGTTTGCATGGTGTTGCTTGTGTGGGCCTTTTTGTCTTGCTCTGATCACCTAATCTGATTTAGTGCCTTAGGCACGCTGGCGGTGATGGTGGGCACTTGGAGGCGTCTCTGATGAGCAGAGGGACTGGGGGGAAGAGTGAACAAGAGAGGTAAGAGCTGGGCTGCTTGTAGAAGCACTCAGTTCCTCGTGAGACTGTGTAGCACTGGTTCTACCTGCTGCTCCAGTGCCCTCCTCATGGCTCTGGGTTCAACTAATGTGCTGAGATAAAAACAGCAGACAGGTCCTTTGGGCAGAGTCAGGCTGTGTGAACATGACATTTGTAGACTTCACTGCATGACACTTGATGGGTCAAAGATAAACACAAGACCATGTAAGCAGCCAAAAGAGAGGTCTGAAAAGGTGTGCCAGGATGTCTGAGCTGGGAAGTGTTGACATTGGGAAGAGCAGAGAAGAGCAGGCAGCCTCTCTGCTAGCCCTGTGGACCTTGGCTGTGAATCTAGAACTCATTTCACTGGGACAAGTGTGCATCATCCACATGAAGTTAAGAGCTGTAACAAAACAGAATTTGGGGCATAAGTACAACCAAAAATGTGTCACCGACCTAGGAGAGCATCCTGCTAAATAACTGACATCCCCCGACATGTGTGGGCTGCAGGCCTGGGGCTGCGTCATTTCATCCATCTCCTCTGCGAACGGGCTCGCTCTGCTCTTAAAAACCAACCCAGGCACTCAGGGTTGTTTTTCATAATGTTCCAATTTAAAACTCTACAGTTCTTGAAGCCCATTTAAAATAATAATCAGGAAGCTTTTATTTCTGTAGCTGTCTCCTTTTATGTAATATATGATAATATAAAAGCTTAAAATTTACCTCTGATAAGCAGCATCATTTATTTTCTTAAATTTAATATTTATTGTATTTTTTCCCTTACCAAGCACCATCATTTAGAGATTTAGGATGAAGAATAAAATTTGGGGGAGCACTAAAGTCTATTCCTATAGACTTCCTACAGGACATTGCCTCCTATAATGACATTTAATTTCTGATTTGCTGGGAGAATTATGGCAAGTGGTTTTCACTCCTACTTTCTGAATTTCTTCCCTCATGGCCCGCAGCCAGTCATTGGGCAAGTCACGTTCACACAGCCCTCCTAAGAATGAAGATTAAAGTGTCTTTCCACAGTGCCACAGGGATCATACCTGCTGAATGGTGAAAACATAAATAGCTCACATTTAGAATTATAGGTAATATTGGAAGTTGTCAGAATGCAAGTCTCTTACAAAAATTCTAGGAATCTCAGTGTGCTGTACAAACGGTTTTGTTTGTTTTATAATGGCCACGCTGGACACCAGTAAACAGAAAATGTCATCAGTACCCTTGGGTCCACACATACCTACTCCATGCAGCTTAGAGGCAAAGGAGGGGTTATTGCTTTGTATCATGAGCGTGGAGGTCTAGAAAATTAAACCGTGAATCAATCTGAAACAGTCAGAAGTGATATCCTCATTAAGTTATATTTATTAAGTTTCCATATTCACACAACTCTCCCAATTTAAAGAACTCAAGTCAGCTTGTAAACTTTATGTATTTCTTTCTTCCGATCTTTTATCTATCCTTACTTTCCTAAATATTAGTTAGAAATGTTTTTAGCTTCAAATAACAAAGCCCAACTAAGGATATTTATTGTTTACTTATGGAGAAGACCAGAAGGCAGTGGTCTCAGGATCATTTGGCATCTCAACAATGCCCGTAAAGGCCCAGACTATTTATTCTCTTGCTTCCCCCTCCAGAGTGTTACCCTGTTGTCCTCTTGTTTGTCACCGAGTGCTCATACGATGGCTTCCATGACCCCAGCACCACATCCTCCCCATCATTTCAATGCCAGAAAGCAGAAAGATAAGTGCAGGTGCAAATAGAGGCGGCTTGGCACTGACTAGTTACATACGCAGTGAAAAGAAGATGACTCACTCCATAGCGTGGTGTAATCCGGGAAGAGTTTAAAGCAAAGAACAATAATATCGAACAGTTTGTGCCAGGCATTGTGCTTTACAGTTCTTATTTAATTTTTACAAGGTTGTGAGATGGGTACTATTAAAATCCCATTTTATAGAAATATATTCTTGATGTAGCAAAATTAAAAGTGGTTTTTACAAAAAATGTTTTTCAATGACATTTTACTGTACCATTTTATGCAAAATATGTGTTTTTGTCCCAGATATGGACGTATAGGGGCTCAGATTCCTCTTCAAGGAAGGAACTGTTGGCCCTGCTACTAGGAGTGTTGATGGCAGGCAGCCCTCGGATGAAGCCTGTGCGGACGCAGGACTGCCTCTGCCACTGTCACCCCCACCCGCAGGGCCATGTCCTGTGTGTGTGGGGGGGGGGCTAGGGAGTGTGGAGGTGGGGTGTAGGGCAGGTGTCCTGGCCCAATGGGGGACAACGCCAGTGGACCGATTCAGGTGCACTTCCAGTTCTCATCCTCCTGCCTGCTCTTTTCCACAGGAGTTCATCCTAAAGGCTGCCTGATAAACAGCCCAAACCCAGCTCAGTCTCAGAGGCTGCTTTCCAGAAAAATAAAATTGTACCAGTTTTTAATATTCCTCCTACCTCTTGTCTATACATATTAATTTTTGTTAAGTTTTGCAGACATTCTGAAGTACTACTTTCAGTCTAATTTTTAAGCTTAACATTCTGTCACAAACAGTTTCTCACATTGTTATAGAGCCTTCATAAGCACTTGTTCAAAATGTAAAACTAAAGCAATTAATCGTATTATAGAATCTTTGAAAAAGAGGAACTTACTCATAACTCCACTACTACGTAGTTGGTTTCATATTTTGGTATATTTCCTTAAATTTTCCCCCTAAAATACTTGTTATAAGGTTATAACCTCAATGTATAAAATGTCCCCTTTTTCACATTAAGATTTGTTTGTTTGTTTGTTTATTTACTTATTTATTTATTGCTGTCCCTTGGGCCAGAATGTTGGGTTATAAAAATTACATAAATGTAGTAAAATATAAGTTAGACATTAGCTCGGGGCTCCTACTCTTCAGATATTTATGTAAACATACATCCAACACTGGAACACATGGCGGATGAGAATTCAGAGCCCCTCTGAGGTTTTGGGATGTCTGACTACTCACAATTCATTTCTCCAGCTCCCTGCCTGCGAAGGAGAAAACTGGCTGTGGAAGTCCTGCCACATCAATCTGGATGATAAGCACAGCACACTCATTTGTTGTTACATATACACCCAAACCCCACAGAATAAACAAAACCCAAATCTACTTTCACCAGATATTCACTTCACCTACTTCGCTAAAGCTTTGGGGACTCCAGGGTACAAAGCCTGGCCGTCTTGCTGGCTCCTCTGTCTGTCCTCACCTCACACAGGAAGTTCCACCCCTTTCAGGCCCTGCAGATGGAGCTGCTACCCCAAAGCAGCTGATTCTAATTCGGATGATTTTCTCAACAAGGACAGGGCTTGTCCAACAAGTAATTCTCCGATTGTTAAGACTGAGACAAGAGGAATGACTTTGGACTTCTGCATCAAAGTAAGACCGTGAGGAAACAGGTCAGAGGGGAAATGAGAGTAGAAAGAAGATGCTAGGAGGGAGGTTAGCTTGTGAAGTGCACGTCAGTGAAGTTTCTGAATTTGGGGGTTGCAAGGGAGGGCAGAGGAAAGAGCCAAGTCAAGTGACATGACAAAGAAGTGTCAGATCTTAGCAGCTGGTGAAGAACAGAACAGACGGAGAAATAAAGAGTGACACCATAATTATGAATCTGGGATGAAGGGAAAGTGGTCCACCTGGAGATGAAATGAGAAACTTGGGAAGGAAGGCCAGTTTGGAGGGAAGGTGAGGCACTGATCTTCCTCGGGGAGGATCCAGCGGGACTTGTTTATAAACCGAGGTGGACTGTGCATGAATGGGCCTCTGGGGTGTTCCTGGGGCCAGCCCGCCTCCTGGCGGACTGGGAACATTTGTAGAGATCTATGGAATGACTACGCCACTAACAATTCTCGCCAAAGAGCTGGGGGATTTGGAGCAAGAGGTGGGATGAATCAAAAAATATTTTTGGTAGGGGTCAGGTGATGGAGTGGTATGGGAAGATGGATTAGAAGAGCAAGTAAGAGATTGTATTTGTGAATTCTAGAGTGCCCATAATTAGGGCTTTTCTTTTTTGTTATTTTGCCTGTCTGGGTGTTGGTATTATTTTGTAAAAGGGGAAGGTATCATGCTGGAGATGAAAAAATGATTTTTTTGCCACTTGCTGGTTCAACTCTGTTACCATGGCAACTGATTGTATCAACCAGGAGGGAGGAATTTACTGCAGAGACACCCTATATTGGACTGTTGTGATTTTAAAGGGAAATATTTACAACTCTGTCAATAGTGATCCCATCAAAATTGTGAAGCATGGTCCATTCAACTTGATTTCAATGATTTTTAAAGAGTTTATTCATTACTGACTCCAAGTAACATCACCGTTTTTGGCTAGTTACCAGGAACAAACCCCTGCGGGATGTGTATACACAGCCACTGTTGGTTGGGGTTAGTTCATCTTTTTCTCTCAGTTCTGCCAATAATGGAATTAGTTGATCCCCTATGGGGTTTAAATCAAACCAAAAGATTAAAATAATTGTGTGAGACAGATGTGACTGTGTCCTGTGGAAAGCTTTGGTCCTTACCTTGTTCCTGTTCAGCAGCAGCACTCAGAGGGTCTCCTCCTTCTCAGAATAAAAAGCCCCTCCCTCGGGTGCTGGTGAGAAATGGACACGTCAGGGAAGGCTTAGTGGGGAAGCGGGTTCACATTACAGACTCAGAGCCTTTCACCTGCTCCCACTGAGGACACATTTTCCTCCGGTCTTTTCATTTTAGCTGTCTGAATTAAAGCATTTCAAGAGCCCTTATTTTTATTTCCCTTCCAAATGCAGACATAGTGCTAGAAGTAGAGATAGTAAGATAACACAGATCGAGACAGGTTCTCTCCTCAAGGAACTTACACTGAAGTAGGGAAGATAGATGAGTGAATAAATATTTTATTACAATATATAATAAGGGCAATGACAGAGGTAAACAGGACATTCAAGGCTGACTCACCTGGCCTGGAGAAGTGGCAGGGAGTGAGGAAGCTTTCTCCAGAGTTGACACTGTTACTTAGGGACCAAGATGAGTTTGCCTGATGAGGGGAGGTAGGAATAGGCAAGGGGTGCTCCAGACTGAGCAAACGGCAATAAGGCAGAGAAAATATTGATTGGCAGATGAAACTATAATATGTATATATTAAAAAAAAAACTTATTGTGAACCTGTTATATGCCAGGCACTATAGGCTACCAATTTTTTTTTCGTTATTCATAATTCAAAGCTCTCCATGACATGTTGTTATTACTACTCTTCTTTCATAAGGGAGAAAACAAAGATTCAGCAAGGATGACCACTTGCCCAAGGTCCAACCACAGTGACTGAAGTTCAGCCCAGTGTGGCCGGACTCCAGAGGGGTTTGATTCCGCTTCTCTTGTGTAGATTCAATATGCAATTGGACTGAAAAAAGGCATATGTATTTCTGGTTGATTCAATTTCCTGATATATGATATGATCGTTCCTGATAATTATGGATAATTTATTCAGTTAAAGATAAATGAAATGATTGCATAGGGACTCAGATGTCTGAACAAGCCTTTGGCTGTAAAATAGGAACCTGAGATTGAATTTATGATTGGAATCTTTTTTATGAAACATATATTAAAATCTATTTTTCTGACACATAAGAAACTCATTTCCAAAACCAAGGCTTCATAAAGAAGTCCTATCTCTGTTTGTTTTGTGACTGGAGATACAAGGGTGATGGCGACAGGTCAAGGCAGACGCACATTGGGCTTTCACTTTTTTTTTCCTACTCAAGGAAAGAAAAACAAAATGCTAAAATAAATTAGTAGCACATTAAGTTTGAAGTTTTTAAATTAACAGGAAGCACACCCAAATTATTTATCCAAGTACAGCCTACAACAGAAGGAGCCTCCTTCAGAGCATGCTTTTGCACATTCACGTTCCCCCTGGGTGGCTGCATCGATGGCAAGCCCACTGTGCACCTTTGAGATGTAATCTATTCCACTTAGGGTCTATTTGTATTGAGGATCTATTTAGTGCGCCCCAAGGATTGCCTTGGATTCTGTCACGGGTGTTGTACATGTAATAGAGCAAACTAGTAATTATTCCCTTTCCTCAAACTGTTTGAAATGTATAAACACAGAATGAGTGCCTGGATTTTGTCATTCCCAATTATGGCTTTATACTTCATTCTCCATGTAATCAGCAAAATTCGAGGCCACCATATTCGTTTCTAAGGATAAAAAGATAAAATCTGACATCTGCTGACTTTAATGGGGCACCAAATATCTATTGCACTGATCATCACATGTCCTGGTGAACAAGAAAGCAGAGACATGGGCATTTGGTGTGGGAAAATATAGGAGGCACAACCAATTATGCCATGGCTGGGGAGGGCTCCGAATATTGCCACATTGGTGTTACTCGCTTGGTCGCCAGAGTGAGTAGGAACGCTTTAGGAAGATCCATAGAAGGATATTCCTGAATGCGATAACAGCATCCACAAAGGCATGGCAGCATAAAAATGCACAGATTTTAAAAACAAGATGTTAACACCAGGCCAGAAGTGAGAGTGTACTGTGTGGAAGGAGGGAAGCAGAAAGGGCCTCACAGTAGCCCAGGTTAGAAGGCAGGGCAGATTATAAAGTTTCTGTACTCTGTTCTGTAGCAATTGGACCAAAAGCCAGTGCAGGAAGTTACACCAGTGATCTGAGAGTTGTGTATGTCAAAAAGTGGTTAGCTTTAGAGAAGGCAAGTCCATATATTCTTTTGATAACTTAGTCCTATATTCATTGGATATCCTAACTTGGATATTCAAGCTAAACCATTTGCATTTGAACCCTACTGTCTCCTGTTTTCAGGCAAGCTGGCAGATGGCTGGCAGAGTTCCGCTCTGTCCTTTCTCACCTTCCTTTTTCTAACCCCGATTAACAGACTGGCTCCTCACAGGTCTTGTTCTCAAGTCTCTGTGGTGTTCCACTGAATTTCTGCCAGGTTCTTTTCCTCCACAAATATGCTTCGTTAAAAAAATCACTTGTTTATTTTTGACTAGGCAATGCATTGATACAGTTCAACCAGTAGCATCTCTTCCACGCTGTCCTCCGTTTGCCCGTTCTTACTGCCGTCCCCCAGTAGCCATTGTTTTTAGCTTTCTATTTGCCTTTCCAGGAGTTTTAGCATATAAAAGCCAATGCAATATGTGTGTTTTTCCTCTTTTAAAATAAATAAATTCAATAAAAAGTAAATAAAGGATAAAAATAAATTCAAGAAATCTTTAACCACAACAAATAAATAATGTTAAACTTCCCTTTATAAAGTTTTTCACCTTTTTTCACTTACAGTGTTGAAAATATTTTCAAAGAAGTTCACAAAGTTTCTCCTAATTTTTTAACATGCATAATAATCCATTATATGACCATACCAAAATTTGTTCAACCAACACCCTATTGAGAGGCACTTAGGTTCTGTTTAGATGCTTGCTATTATAATTTCACATGTATAATATAATCTGGCGGGTAAATTCCTGAAAGTGGAAATTCCGTGTCAAATGTAAAATATTTTTATGTATAATATGCAATTATTATATCGAGAGATAATGCCAAACTGCACTTCCCTACTACCACACACTGAGAGCTCCTGTTTCCTCACACACCCACCAGTACCAGGTGCTGCCAACTTTGTGATGTTGTCAGTCAATGAAAACTGAAATCTAAGGTACTTTCAATTTACATTTCTCTTATTGTAAATGAGCTTAAAGACCCTTTCATATATATGAAAATATATGTATAAGTATATATATGTGTGTGTATATATATGTGTATATGTGTGTGTGTGTGTGTGTAGGCAACCAGCATTCATTTTCACCCCTGGTTGTGCTCACTCCTAAATCATGGGGATTGGAAGCTAGAAAGTTCATTCTGTGAATACAAGGCACACCTGTAGGACTTTAGAAGGTGGCAAGAAGGCCGAAGCTATGTTCTCTTCCATGGAGGCAGATAAATGGCTTCAGTGCCATGAGTCTTCGCAGGGACTTCCAGGGCCCTGCTGCCTGCCACCTTCCCTGGACTGCAGGTGTGCTGTGAGGCTGACTGCAGTTGCCGATTATACAGCAAACATCAGCTTAAATCTTCTGCAGTTCAGTAATGGAGCATAGTATAAAATTAATATTTAGAAATTATATATATACATATACAGAAGTTATGTATATGCATATATATAATTCTCTCTATAGTCAATATAAAAACATAATGGAGTGAAAGACACTAGTATCAATAGTGACCATAAGATAACATATCAAGAAGTAAAGGTATCAATAATTAGGCAAAAACCTGTGTGAAGGGAAAATTAGCCTTGGACAAATGGAAAGGCATTCATGGTTTTGGATGGCAAAACTCCTTATCAGGAAAAATTTATTGAGATTTTCTATGTGGCCTCATCTGGTTCATTTTGGTGACCCTACTATAGATGCTTGAAAAGAAGTATTCTTTATTTTCTGGGTATTGAGTATACATTAATTTATGTCCCTTATTAATGTTATTTAGGTCTTCTATATACTTACTTGTTTTGCCAATTTATCTTTCATGGACTGAAAGATGACTTAAAGTTTCCTACTAAAAATGTGGTTTTGTTAACTTTTCTAGTATTTCCTACAATTTCTGAATTATGAAAAGTATACTGTATACTGTTATTTTGTGTTTAAGTAAATATTTATAGCTGCTGTGTGTTCATCATTAATTGAAAGTTTCAGGATTATAAAATGCCTTTTTATCGTCTCATTTAATGTTCCTTTTCTGGTACTCCCTTCACCTATTCTGGTGTTATAATCAGGCCCCTTGCTTTCTTTTAGTTTATATTTATATCATATCACTTTCCCTATACTTTTATTTTTAATGTTTCTGAATCACTTTGTTTTAGTGAATTTTACACATGACCTGGAATTGTCTTACTTTTTGATCTAGTTTACAATTATTTTTAATAGATAAGTTTATTTGTATTTATTAATTTGAAAGACATATGTTGTCTTAATTCTATTATTTATATCTGTTGTTTTTATAATTTTAAAAAGCATCTCACTCTGTGATCTATTTTCTTTGTTTTGTGCTATGGATGATTCATTTGATATTTTGGAAGCTTCATGTTTTATTTTGTGGTTACTTGTGTAATAATAGATATTTAATACCCTTAGCTCTTTATGTTTTTAGAGACAATATTTCTTTTTCCCTACCATGTGCAAATGGGAAAAAAAGAGTTATTTTCACATCTGTCCCACAATATTCTCCCCCTCTCCTCCCAATTTCGGTCAACAATATATACTTTTTAAATTTATCTTTATACCATTTATATATGCTCAGATTCATATTAGTTTATTTTACAGCTTTAAATGATATCCTTCACTCAGATATATTGTACGTCATCGTACTCACTCTTCCTCCCATTTTTTTTCCATCTTCCCATTTTAATCTGCGGCAGCCACATCACTTTCGCACCGCCGGACACGGACGTCACAATCCCTCCACTGCAGGGGATGGACGATGTTTACTGTCGTGTTTCTGACCTCCTAGTCCTCATACTATTGTCTTTTTTTTTCTTTTCTCATTTGGTAATTCCAACTCTATGTTGGATTTCCTTTGTCTGTGTCTTCATCCTTTTTTTTTTTTTAACTCTTTGTTTCAACTTTTAAAGAAACAAATTTCTTTTTTGTTTTGCTTACTTTACAGTGTCTATTTTGAGTTGTGCTCACCCCAGTTTTGCCTTATTTCTATGATGTTTCTTTCCCTCTCAGTTCTCTGCTGCTTCCCCCAGCTCACAGGTCATCCCCTCCCATTGCTTTGCCTTCCTTTCCCTGAATTCTCAGTTTCTGTTTTCAGAGAGGTAATTGCTTCATTCAGTTGTTACGTTTATGAGTGGCTTCCTGTCCTTGTTTTTGCTGTCCATTTAATCAATGAAATTCTGTGTTTTACTTGAACATTTTCTGTCACAATTGAGCTATATTTCCAGGCAATGCACGGCAGCCCATGAAAAATAGATGGGGCAAAGGTGCTTTCTTTTTTAATGGGAGGGTATAGTCTGACAAATATTAATAAAATACAAGGTTATGCTTTATGGAGTTTTTATGGACGAGACCCAGAGTGCCTGTCTTGTATTTTAGGTATTCACTGAAATTCTCTGGAAAAGGAACATGCTCCCTGGACACTTACCATGAACTGACATATCCTCATGGAGGTGTTAAGCATTCCTATATTGATAGCTCATAGGGTATGTGGGTTTTTCCACAGCTTAAAAAGAAAGCTCTGGTTAACGATGTGCATGCTGAAGAATTTAGGAAGATATGTGCAAATGTCTGCAATTCACTTTGAAATGCATAAAAGTAAGATAGATTGATAGGTGGCTAGAGGGTTGGACTAATGGATAGATATGTGAGAAAGCAAGGGCAGTGAAATGTTAAAGAAAGACTCTAGGTGATATTCACTGTAAAATTGTTTCACTTTTGCTATATGCTTGAAATTACTCATTGTAAAATGTTGGGGAAGATTGTGGTAGTGAAAATAATTACTAAGTAGTTGTTAATTACATGGCAGTTACAATGCTACCAAATCAAGGGCTTTGCATATTTAATTCCAACAGATAAAAATGGAGGAGTCAGTCACAACAGCTTGATGATTTCTTTCTACTCTGACTTTTTCTCAGAGCTTCCTGATTAATGTATGAAGTTAAGAGATTGAATGTCTTAACATGAATGTCCAAGATAAGGAGCTACTGGCCAGGACCCCTCCCAGGATGATAGGAACAACACCAAATGAAGGCAATTTCAGTGGAACTTTCTCTAAGAAACTTCTCCTATTACTCTTTTGAAACTGGAAAAACTACTTTCCAAGCAGTCCTGTCTTGGAATTTCACTGGAAGCAGTCCAAGTTTGGTGGGCCACGTAGAATACTTCCAAAGTGCGTCCAGCTCTGTGTCCCCCATCTACGTATCGAGTGTGGAAGCTGCAGAAGCTCCGACACCTTACGTGTTGGTCTCTCATCATACAGATAAGTCTGGATGCCAGAAGTCAACTGCAAGCAGGTTGTTTCTAAAGATTGCCCTAGTGTAGCAATTCAAGTGAATTATTTTAATGAGACTAAAGGGCACTGACTAGATAAGTCTCTTAAAAGTCACTTGTCAGTTTTGACCTTATGTATGACACATAACTTGCTGACGCCCAAATCTCATAGGTTAATCTAAAGGTTTACATTTTTAGGGGTGAGATAATTTATACAAAATGGTTTCTTGCCCTTTAGGCATTTTTTGTTAAAATCAGAAACAAAGATTTCAGCTGTTGGAAGTTGCCATGTGTCCCACAGAAGATATGTTGGAGTCCTAACCCCTAGGGCATGTGATGTGACCTCATTTGGAAGTAGCAGGTGTAACTAAGATACAAGTTAAGATGAAGTCATCCTGGAGTGGGGTGGGCCCCTTATGACTAGCATAGTGTTAGACAAACATGCACGTATACCCCACAGGGAACTCCAACTGATGATAAAGGCAGGTATTAGAATGGTGGGTCTACACACCAGGAAATACCAAGGTTCCTGGAAACCACCTGAGGCTAAAAGAGAGGGGCAGAACAGACTCTCTCTCGGAGCCCTCCAGAGGGAACCAAACTTGCCAATACCTTTTTGAACTTCTAGCTACTTGAACTGTGACAATAAAGTTCTGTTGCTTTAAGCCATCAAGTTCATGGAATTTTGTTATGGCAGCCCTAGGGAAAAATATTCTGACCAAAATTACAGATTCCTGTAGACATAACTTTAAAGGTCAATACAGTCATAAGTAATGTCCTATTTTCTACAATCTCCATTCGTTTCTTTATTTCATGGAGCCACACTGTGCCATAAATGATGCTTTCAACTTCAGTAAAAGACTAACATAAAAAAAGCAGGCGAAGAACCACCAGTAGAAACTATAATTAATTGTTGGTCACATTTAGGTGGTAACTCCAGCAAGACATTCTGAGTCAGATTTTGGTTTTGCTCAGAGAAGGAAGCTTATAAACTGCCTTGGTAAAATCCATACTCTCCCTGCAAGCAGGCTTTCTTTCTCCAAATGAAAGAGGTAATGGGGAAAATAATTTTCTAAAAAGCCAAACAAAATTCACATCAGCTTCCAACTTGTTTAAATTTTTTTTTCTACTTTTGTCCTGAATTTCCTCACTAAATTATATTTTCCCGGTCTTGGACTTAGAACACAAATACACATAAAGCTTTGATATAATTTTTCTCTTTAGAAACAAAAAGCAAAGATGTTTTAATCATTTAGAACAGTGGGCTTAATTTCCTTCATTTGTTGTGATTTTCATGGTAAAGTTCTTAAAATTTGGCAAAAGGACAAAAGTAAAAGAGCAAAACATCTATTGTTATTTTTCTTTTCCATTATTAATTTAGAGAGCCATGTTGCTATGGACCTGTATTTCTGGTTGTCAGGAAATGAGGCCTTGGACCTTGAACTTTCCCAGAATGTGGGGTCACTTGCTGTTAGTCAGATTATACACAATAACAGTTTGACTAGAAGGAAATAATCTGTATTATGTGGTCATTGCAAGGTGTGTGACTTAAGACAAGGATCGCCGACCTGAGCAATAGTGATAGCCAGAAATTGCCTGATGAAGAGCTTTAATTATGTTTTCTCAAGCTGTTCTAATTGCTATAAAATGGCTTTCTTCTATTGTCATACCACATAACCTTGTGAATCTCTACTTCCTGCTGTCTTTGTAGCTCTCTTAAAGGAGGGACTAGCATTTTGAACCATAGCATCAAAAATCATGATTGAGTTTATCCCTTTTTGTTCTGTGGGCTTTGGATTCAGTTTTAAAGAGACATATGGGGCTCTAGGGTAATGTGCTGACTGCTTAGGAATAGTCAGACTAGTAAAACAAGTGTGAGCTCATAAATGTACTTCTCCGCTAGGAAAAAAAAGGGCCAGAGTTACAGCTGAAGGGGAATTCTATGGAACCATTATACTGCTTGATATCGGGAGAGTTGTGGACACTTTTTAATGTGGGGGGAGGGGTGTCTGTAAATCAAGTGTCTTCCACATCCCAAACCATAAACTAGTCCAAGGCTATGTAACCTATTGCATGGTTTTAGGTTTTTGCCTCCCAAATCCTTATCTGTATGTCCCCTGGGGTTGGAAAGGAGGAATTGATTGAATATCTTCTCCTTACCTATATTTCTTTCTTATATACTATGAATTAAAACCCTCATGTGTCCATTAGAATGGAGTTTAAAAAAAAAATTTCTTCTTCAGATCTTGCTTTTCAAATGCAAATGACATAAAAGCAGTTTCTGAGCCCATAATTGCTTTTTCCTTGGTCTCTTAACACAATACATTGCCTGTGTGTGACTCCACATCCCCAGACTGGTCACCCAACACTAATAATTTAACCAGGTATCTTTATGAGCAACTGATTTTTCCTGGGGATGGGGAACAGTTGGCCTGTTAATAAAGTAAATCTGCCAGTTCCATCAGGACAAAGCCTGGGGTTTGGGTTTTGTGTGCTTCGTTGCTTTTTACTGCTGGGTTTCAACAGCCTTCCTTTATTTGCCTAGGCGGCGTCTCAGAACATTGTTCTTGGCGCATAGCTCTGACAACTGCTCTGTGGTCACTGCAGGACACTGCTCAGACCTCTCTCCCTCCCTCCCTCCCCATACTCCTGCTATTGTTCCAGAGAAGCAAATCTAGTGCCTCATACTACCTTAGACCATTTTTAACCAAATTCTGAAAGCCTGCCAGGGTCGCTGAGCACAGAGGCCCGTAAGGGTTTTCTAGTCGTTAGTCTGCAGCTGTGCCCAGGGCTTCCATCCACACTGCTGAAGACTCTGAGATTCCCCAGATGAGAGATCCTTCAGTTAGATGCGCCCTGTCACACTGGTTAGCACGCTTACCATTTACTGTACATCCTTAGACATGTTTTGGTAAATATCTACTAAATGAATGAAGTCTTCCAGAAGGTAGTGGGGCTTTGCCTAGACAGCATGAAAAGGAAACGCTAACCACACTCAATGCTTAAGGCTATAGCACTGGCCATTTTGCTTCGAGCCAAGGGGCTCTTCTGAGAGGAAGTAATGGAGCTAAGAGTAAACTGAAAGATGTTTGCTTGATGAGATAGTCCCTCTCCAAAACACTTGCCACTTGTGGCTGAGTGAAGCTTAGAACAGAGAACACAGGTCTGGTAAAGAAGGTGTAAATACTCGTTGGAGGTCTCTGTGCTTACCTAGTTTGGCTAATTCTAGTTAGGAAGGACCCGCCTTCTCCAGGAACATATATAGAAACTCATGAAGATTACAGAAAGAAATGATAGCCATTCTGTCCAAAAAGAATATGCAGGCTCACTGTACTTAAATGGCTGTCTGCAGAGACTGAAGACTGGGCCCACTTCTCATTCTTAAGAGAATGACGATAACAAAGGAAGTGGCCCTGAGGGCAGAACAGGCTGGATTCACGCGCGTGTCCTTGTGGCTCTTGTTCTCACCATCTGGACAGGATTAATGTCTGCCTTTCATTTGGGGTCCTTTATGACTAAGTCTTTGTCTTAAAAAGATTTAATATGCTCCCATGACAGGGTTTATGTAGTATATCTTCATCAGTTGACTGAAAGGGGGGGTTTGCTCCCCTCCAGGATGCTCTGGTGGTGGCTGACTTTCTGTTTCTCTAGGACCTTTGGCGGGAAGGATCCCTCCCTGTGGAGAATCCTCCTGGGCACCCCACCATGACAGTGACTGTGTAACTAGTGAACCTCTCCTCCATCCATTAATTCCAGCTTCAGAAATTGCAATTCAATTGCTTAGTGGCCAGTATCATGTAGAGTCTAAACATTCTAAAACAATACTCCTGAGAATGTAACTGCCAGGTCAGGGAATCTCAGCATTTGATTAAGTCAAACCTAGAAACTAATTGAGAATTTTAAAATAACTTAGACTTGCACTTGTAATTGCTCTTTAAATGGCACCCTTCCCCAAAGCCTGTATGTTTTGTGCAGCAGGGGCAGAGTTTGTCTTGTTCACTTGTATATTCCGAGAACCCAGTAAAGAGCCAGGAACCTACAGGCAGTTAGAATGTTTGTTCTGAGTCACACCAAGGCAGTGTCTAGCATGCTGTGCCATAAAAGTAGAATGAATAGATGGCCTTCGGTCTGCCTGATGTATGCTGGATTAACTTGCGTTAATTTCAGGGTTTTTCAGTCCCTTTTTATACATTTCTAGCAGCATTATCATATATTCACTCACCCAGAAGAGGCTCTCAATTATTTTTCATGCCAAGTACAGGCTTGGCACATGGAAGGAGTTTATGGAATGAATGAAACCATGATCTTGGGAGAGCCATTGACATCTGCAATGGGGAGCCTGAGCATAGAACAGGGAACAGGAAGCAGGCGGGACCCTCGCCTCAGAACCAGTGATGGAGGCAGAACAGGGAAAGAGGAAACTTTGGCAAGAAGGTGGACTCCAAGCAGTGGCTGCCCACACTGCCCATCATCTTATGAGTGACTTCTGCCCACCGTCTGCTGGAGACGTCTCAACCCATATGCCGAGGTTCCCATGCATGTATCTTTGTAGACAGAGAAGGAAGATTTTAAGATAGAGAATAAATAAAATGCTTTTAAATATTTTTCTCTTTTTTTAAGATAATGAGATTTTTAAAAAAGATTTTATTTATTTTTTTTAGAGAGAGGGGAAAGGAAGGAGAAAGAGAGGGAGAGAAACATCAATGTGTGGTTGCCTCTCTTGCAGCCCCTACTGGGGACCTGGCCTGCAACCCAGATATGTGCGCTGACTGGGAATTGAACTGGTGACCCTTTGGTTCTCAGTCCTGTGCTCAATTGACTGAGCTACACCAGCCAGGCCTTAAATATTTTTCTTAAAATATTTTAAAAGATAGCATAGCAGACTGTATGAGCATGGAATCTGGAGAAGACTCCAGATTTGAATCAGGGAGGCTGTGTGACCATGGACAACGTATTTAAACTCTTTCTGCCCTAGTTTCTTCAACTATAAAGTGGAAATGAAGATCATAATCATACCTACCTCATTCATATGGTTGTTATGGGGATGAAATGAGTTAATTTTCTTAAAGAACTTGTAACAATTCATGGCCTATAGTAAGTGACATATAAATGTAGGTTAAATATAAACAAACAACTGTCTTTGGGGAAAGGAAGACAAGGATATTGCCATGTTAGCCTCTGGTCTGTGATTGTGTTGCAAATATTTTGTATTTCATGTCTTCTTTGGAGGGTGCAGAAGCCCATGATGTCTGCATGAGACTTAAGGAGCCTGAGTTACTGATTTTTGGGATAGAGTTAAACCTCTCCTGCTCAATGAGGTGTCTGAAATGGAGCCATAGTTGATTGTTCTTTGATGACTTGATTTTCATTCTGCTTCCAAAATCTGCAGGAACATCCATTAGAATTTGGCAGAAACCCTGCTCTCTAATGGGCACTACAAGTCCTGGGTTTTCATCAGAAGCTGAAGGAAAGAACAATTTTTCAAGCAATTTACTTGCCCTCTAAAGACATCCCTTGCTTAACCTGTCTGATTTTTTGAGTTAAATGATTTCACCTGGTCCTGGAGGGACCTGGCAACTCAGTTTCTCATCCTACTTTGCCAGAGGCTGTTTCCTGTGACTAGAGCAACCACAAGCACATTCATTTTCTGAACGTAATCAGGTGACATGCCACTTGCTAATTCATTTGAATTGTACAACAGAATGATTTCAGAAGGACTACAGGAAAGTAATGTTCCTTTAGTCCTCCATCATTAGAAAGAAGTTCTCACAAACTTTGGTTTTTATCTTCTAAGACACGTATCTTACCAAGGCTGAGCCCAAAAATAAAAGTTAAGAGGAAATGGGTAGACAAGTATAATGACTGGGAAGTCTGGGGACAAAGGTGCATGTACAGACCCAGGTGGTGGGGTTGGCAAGAGGCAGAGGTGAAGGCAGGAGGAAGGGATGTGTGCCTAAGAGCGTCCCGATCCACATGCTGTCTGGACAGTGCCTGCATTGCTGCTTGCCATGGTGGTCTTGGTGGGCTGAGTGCATCTGTTCACATGTTCCATCCATCTGGCAAGACTTGACATTGTTTGGTAGCATCATTCCTGCTCTGATGTTATGGGCTTTGCTGAATTCAGAGTCAAAAACAGTTTATAAGGAAAGCCCTTTATTGCAAATTAGAGAGAAACCTGTGGAATGGAATGACATCTACACTTGGTTTTCTAAATTCCATTTCTTTACCCTCAATAGTCATCTTGAATAGCTTCTCTTGAGGACCAAGTCCTGGGTCCTTACATATGGCAGATCTCAAAGGCAATTCAAAATGGATATAGCCTTCAGTTTATGGCCCTCCTGAGGAGGCATGCAGTGCAGCCCACAGCCTGATAGCTGCTACTGAAAACTTGAACACACCTTTCCCTCTTCCTTTCCCAGACTCCTTACAGAGCTCAAGGATGAGACTGTCAAATCAGACTCAAATCAGACATCTTACCCAGGCTCAGGCTTCACTAAGAATTTCAAGGAGACAAGTAATCAAGAGACAAAGCAGGAACCCATCTGGGACTATCAACCCTGTGTCCCCAGGCCCTTTCTGGAGGTACTGGATCATTTCTGGCCCAGGTGAACATGTGAGATCTCTAAGCAATGTGTGCCAGTTGAATCCCTTACACAGGAGAGGGCCATTTTAGTCCAGAGAGTGCTCCATTTTCTACTCAGCTGGCTCCATAGCTGACTCTTATGTGACTTTCTAGAGAGTCCCGCCCCAGAAATTCACAACCCCCCATTTTATTTAGCAGAAGCAATCCTAGGCAAACTGGTACAGGAGAAAGACTCTCCCACTCTCAGTTCAATTTTTTTGCTTGGCGGGAGACCTCTGTCATTCGTTTCTTTACAAGGATAGTAGATCATGTCACGTTCCTTATTTCCTGCAATCCATTTTCCCTGCCCACTTAACAACAGGGCTGCGGACCCCCTAGTCTTGTCCTCTGGTGATAAATGGGTGCTTGCTTGGAAAGCCTGGGGGAGCATGGCTCTCGGAAACCCAAGCTGAAAGCAAACATCACAGAGTCCACTCTTATCCCAGGAAAGGGCCATGTTATGAGACCTCCCAAAACAACAGAGAGTAAAAAACTTATTTTCAATTTGAACTGAGAATACTTCTTCTGGCAATTTCCCCCCTCATCATGGTTTGATTGAGTTCCCTAAGCTGTCACCATTTCGTGAGAAGGAAGCAAGCCAGCTCTCGAAGATGCTCTCGGGCAGAGAACAAAGCCACAACAGGAACACAGAGAGCAGCCTCCTTGTCTCCCTGGGAGATGCTCCAGTTTTATGGAAAATCTATTTGTGGCCAAACCCATTCATATCTGGCAGTGATGCTCATTTGAAGCAGCCCATCTTTGATTACACTTTTTATGTGATGCTGGAATTGAAACAGAATTGGCTGTTACATATTAGAATATCATGACTGATGCTTTGCTACCAAAACGAGCATAAACAGATTCATTGATATACCCAGAGTACATTTTTTTTTCAATCCTCACCTAAGGGGAGAGAAAGAAACATCAATTGATTGCCTCCTGGATGTGCCCCGACTGGGGATAGAATCCACAACCTACGTATGTGACCTGATGGGCATTGAACCTGCAAGCTTTTGGTGTATGGGATGCAGCCCCAATCACCCGAACAACCAGACCTGGGCTGCCTGGAGTACAGTTTTCACTTTTGGACTTGAGTGCAAAAGTCCAGACTCAAAATCTTTTCTCCACAAGGTGAAGATTGTGGCCATGTGATTCCTCTTAACATCAGGCATAAATAACCAAGACTGGCAGCTGCTGCCCTGTGATGAGCACTTGCTGTGTGACAGACCCCATTCAAGGCTCTTCACGTAAGGGATCTCATTCTGACATCCCGGAGGCCATGTTTATCCCTACTTTGCAGATGAGAAAACTGAGGTGCAGCACAGAGATTTGACCCTCAGTCTCTTTAACTCTGACCCTGCGTTCTCCCCACCTGTTACTTTGCTTCTCCTTAATAGCTTGCATCCCACCAAACAACTCTATTTCATTCATTGATTTTCAAAATTCTTTCACAAATGAACAAGGGTGGTTACTTGTTTTGCCAGGGCACAGACTGTGGCTGATTCCGTCCGGCAGAATCCGTGTCGGCCACAATTGAATGTGTAAATCATCTCACGCAGAAACACGCAGGAATAGAAATCTGGGACCATGCGACCACTCCCTTATCATATGGGAGAGGCCCCGAGCCTTGGGTCCAGGGGTTTTTATTGCTATTCTCCGGGACATTACCTCAGAATGGTATTCATTAACTATGTATAGATTGTAGATTCACTTTAGGTGGTAGACAACCCAGAAGGTACATCAAAAGGGTTATGCAAAGACAAGAGGTATGGCTGAACTTTGAAAGGATTAGCATCAGTCTAAGGAGGCTAGTTAATTGTTAGCATTTGTTCTTTTGATCTAGGGAGAGAGAGGTTTATTAGCAAGAGCAAGGTTTTATTTTAAATCTAAGAAATATGTTAGCCTGATTCCCCACAGGAAATTCTGCTACCCCACGCGTGGGTCCATGCATGCCGGCTTGTGCTTATCACAAGAGTCTTAGCTCATGTATGCATGAAAGCACAGGGCTACGCTTCCCTTACTGTGGGTATAGGAATTTCCCTTAACAGACACCCACGAGTTTGGAGCTCTGCTCAGGATTCAGCTTTTGTGGGTTTTCCCATCTACCTAGAGAGCTGTGAGTTTTAAGTTATTTTCACCTGATGTCCTTTCCCTTCCACTTCCAATATGCTCTCATATATTACATATAATGTATAAATGTGTAACATATTTATAAACTTATGACACTTATGTTATATGTATATGTATGTATACATATTCTCTCTCCTGCCATGGAAAAGATGTGTTTTCTTAATTTCCAAGTGCAGAGAATGCCTATGATGTCACAAGAGGACTCTACTCCTGGGTAGATACAGTCCAGTGATAATATTGAAGAACTTAATTAAAGTACTGGAAAACAAAAGGCCAGAATTTAATTAAAAAGAATATCTGAGATGCACTGAGAAATAATAATGCCACTGTCAAAACCATCAATGCTTTGCAGTGAAGAGTAAGTCAGACCCCTGTCCTGCCAAGGTGTTGGTCCTATACACGTCTCACCAAGCTCTTGTATTAGCGATCCACACACCGCTATCTCACCCTTCTAGTTTCTCCAGTGTCATGTGAAATGTTACAACCTTCAATTTCCTAGGTACTGCAATTTCACAAGAACAGCATACTTTAAGAACACAATATAAGAATATCAATTGATTTTTATGAGTTGCGATTTTCTATTCACAAACATTGGTAAAGCACGTGCTATATGCCAGGCATGAAGTTTCCACAAATGAACAAATACAACATTAGCCTTTGAGGATGCCATAGCTTAGAGATTAAAATATAGCCCTGGCTGGTGTGGCTCAGTGGATTTAGCTCTGGCCTGTTATCCAAAGGGTTGCTGGTTCGATTCCCAGTCAGGGTACATGCCTGGGTTGTGGGCTGGGTCCCCAGCCGGGGGGTGTGTGAGAGGCAACCACACATTGATGTTTCTCTCCCTCTCTTTCTCCCTCCCTTTCCCTCTCTCTAAAATAAATAAATAAAATCTGTTAAAAAAGAGAAAAGAAATTAAAATATATTGGGCTTGTAAGGAGCACTGCTTCTGAGGTTTAATCTCTTTGCTACATGAAGATGCAGTAATTTTTAGGGAACTCAGGACTTGTCATCCACTCCTGAAGTTTGAGGTGGGACTGTAGGCCTGTGGGCTCCTCCATTCACCCAGGGGCCACGGGTCAGGTGACGTGGCAGTGCCCAGAGCCCTGGGGCAGCAGGTGGTAGGGCTGGGTTTTCACTCTTGCCCCACAACTTGGTGTGCACCCCTGGGTGAGCCACTGAACCTCTCTGATGCTTCGCTTCCTCATGCACAGCGGGGAGCATGCCTCCCCTGCTCACCCAACACCATCTCATCATCATGAGGTCAGATAAGAAAATGCACACAAAAACATTTTGAAAACTGTCAGGTATATGTAAGCTCCCTGAAGGCACACATTTTTTATCTGTTCTCACTTTTGCTTCCCTAGCATCAAACTAATAACTGAATTATGGTAAATGCACAATATGTATTTATTAAATAAATATACACCACAATAAAAAAATCTTGCTTTTTGCTTTGAACAATTCAAAAGTTTGGTAATTGATTCTTTTCTTTTTTACAAAAGGGAAAACTCATTTGTTACAACTTCCAGAGCCACCACACCTCAAGGTTGGAAGAGATCTTATGGAGCACCCAGGCCAGCCTTGCAGGGTGACTTGGATTCCCTGACTCAGTCCTTGCTAGGGGCTAGTCCAGCCATTCCCGATCACAGCCACGGGGAGGGGGACGGGCGGGGGGCTCTCTCCAGCCGTTTCTTCCCCTTCCAATATTTAAAGACAGTTATCACCTCTCCCCGAGCTGAGATGACTTCTGTCCAGGCTAAATTGAATCCTCATTCGTAGACTTAGAGCTAATCACTATATTTCTTTTTAGTAAAAGAAGTAGAAATTTAGGCTTTTTAAACAAAAAGCAAAAACACTTTTTCTGGTGTATGACTGCTATTACCCACACAGGCTCTCAGGAAGGCAGACATTGAGGGCACCACTTGTTGGTGGGCAAGTGAGAAATGGCTGCAAACGTAAGGCGAGCATGAAAGTACCGAGAGAGTAACTGCTGTGCGCTCTGTCGCACCTGCCTTTACAGAAGGAACAGGCAGTGTCACTGCAGCAAAGCTCACAGCAGGGCAAACCTGGGCGCTACCTGTCTGTCAATAACAGGAGAGTTATGTTCTGGCATCCATTTAGTGAAATATTCCAGATGCTTATAAGGGGTCATATAATAAAATAGAAAATGGTTGAATATAATGAGATTAAGTAAAAAAAATACAAACTTATAGGGATCATACGATTTCCACATAAATACAGTTGTAAACAGCTATGTCTTACAACAGTCTAAAAGTACATGTAAAACACTGTAGGCATTTTGAAGGGAGTGAAGTTATGGATCATTCCCTTTTCTTTTTTTCAGCTTTCTATAAAGTGCTGATGCTACTTTTAAAATAATAAAAACTTAAATGTTGAAATAAGAAAAATTTATTTCACCACTTCTTTCTGAGTTTTATATACAAATAAACATACCTAGACACATACGTGCACACACAGAGACATCTCTTTTTCCTCTTCCTCCTCCTCCCCTTCCTCTTCATTCCTTATCTTCTTCACAGTGAGAGACACATTTTTGTGGGCTCAAAAATATTAAGAATGGTGTTAGCTAGTACTCAGCACATAGGAGCATATTCCATTCTTGTTAAACATTAATGTCTTCATCTGTAACACGGGGGTGATGGCAATGGTGGCTATTCCGTAGAATGGGTGTGGGGTTTAAATGCGTTGTCTACAAAGCACTTGGCAAGGAGGATATGCTCTGAAGGTTAGTGGCCTCTATTCTGAGATCATCGTCAAATTGCAGTGGATTTAAATTGTGTGAGTGTGTGCACACAGAAGTGTGTGTGCTTGTGTGTATGTGTCTACAGATGTGAGCTGTCCAGGAAGACTGAAGGGGAGTGGGACCAAGGGAAACAGGACTGTGGCTGAGGGGTAGAGCCGGCTCCCCCACCCACACCCACCGCCACCCCACCCCAGGCAGGTTCACTGGGGACCTCACTGTCTGATGCTCCTGGGAGATGAGAGGGAAACGAGGAGGGGGTGGAATATGCTGACCGGTTCTGGACCAGCCGTGCTGAAGAGCCTGTAGGAATTCAGTGGAGGCAGGTGTTGGGTTCCCACTTAAGTGGTGTCATTTTAGGGGACTGCACCTGGGTTCGTTTGTGTTCTGTGATGGCAGGGACACACTGCTTTGGTCACAAACTGAAGCCAGAGAATGAAATCTTTCATGTAAAGATGATGAGTGAAGAATTCCTCCTAGGCAAAGGGGCCAGGAAGAGAAAGGTGGAAGGAAGGTAGATTCCATGGGAAGATGAAGCCATGCAGGGTTGCGAGACATTAACTGGTCCTTCCTCACTGGCAGGCAGCCATGCAGACTGAGAGGGGCATGGATCTGTACAGAGTGCCCTCGTGGGGGTAACCTCCAATGTCAGCGCTGCAGTCGATACGCTTTTCCATCTTGGAATAACTCCTGGATGCTTTGATATGATTTAAGGAATAAAAAGAAGCAAGGAGCCAGGACAAGCCAGTCTCTCTTTTCCATTGCTGTCAGAGTCACTGAGCCCCAAGGCGATATACAGAAATGTCCTCTTTATTGTGTGAGAGTAAGCAAATAAGAGCCACCAGAAATTCACTCCCAAATGCACAATTTGATTTTGAGGAAAAGAAATATTCATGCATTAGAGCTTCGGGCTACAAGTTAAGGCCATGAGGCTGTCGTTCCCCCCGGTACACCGTGTACCTCTCTGGTAGTGTGAAATGTGTTCTAGTTGACATTTCAGATGGCCTGGCAGCTCCATCTTCCTGATTGAATTCCAAACATGAACTGAAATACATTTGATGTTTTGTCTGCCTGGTGCCATGCTCTGTGGGCGGAAGTCTGTGCAGTTCTGCTAGAGGAAAACTAGAATTAACAGCAAGAGAAAAGGAAGCTCTAAGCAAATACTCAAAGCGTTGGAAGGGAGGGAGCGGGGTGCTGTCACAAGGAGGGCCCTGTGCATGCTGTGAATGCCTACGGCGTTCCCTGGTGTGTGCCTCCTCCACGGAACCAAAGCGAGCAGTTGGCAAAGAAAGCAGTTTACATGTATTCAGGGATAATTGTGTTAATTTGAAAAGAGCAACAGTATAAAGACAAGACAAGGCAATCAAATCCAATATATGCAAAGAGTAAGAAAGAAAAAGGAGACAACACTCAAATTACCTAAGAAAGGTAATTTCTTAGGTAATTAAGAAAGGTGGAGAGCTTCTACCATTAACGACAAGATTAGAGCATGGCCAGCTGCAGCCTACGTGTCTCGCATCTTAGAAGTTCAGGTTTCTGAACTTTTACCTCCTATTTATTTTCTAAAACTTAATTGAGCAACTGTATCGTCTAATCAAGTTGTGCTGCTCCCTTGGATAACTTTGCATAGTGGAGTATGTGTGTGTGCGGTTTTGCCTTAGTTTTGGATGAATGCGTTTTTTTGTTGTTGTTGAAGGAAATCGAATTAGAGAGGTAACTGTATTGTATTATATATTTTAAAATCTGAAAACAATGTCAATTTTTTTCCTCATTTTCTTCAGTTGGCCCTTGCCTTGTTTTTGGACTCACTGAAACGCTGCCAAGTTTTCCTCATGCAGACACATTAGCTATTAGGGATGTGTCCTTGTCTGAGACAGGTCTGGGCTTTACTGCTTCCTGTCGGTGCGCTGACATGCATCCTCATAGACTGGAAAATAAACGGAGCTGTCCGGGTCTTGAGCCAGCACTGTGCCCCCGCCTTCCAGATTCTGAAGCCATCCGCTGGCCCATCGCCAGCAGGCGGTGCCGAGCCCACAGCCCCTTATTTCCTCTCTGCTTCCTTTAACCTGTCTCCCCAACTCCACGGTAGATTTCCCTAATGCCTCCAGTTTCTCCCCTCCCCCAGTTCACTGTGTTTCCAAAACTTTCTTTACTACTCAGGCACTTGGTGACACCTTGCTGAGTTTCATTGCTATTTATCCTTTTCCATGAGAAATTTCTTAGCTAGATGGCGTCACCTTGTAGAGCTACAGGGGCCTATCTCTTACGTTCCCCGCCCCAGGTAGGCTCCAGGATAAAGCACGGTCTCACCATCGAAGGAACAAATACTTGAATTACTCAAAGGATGATTCTGATATGTTTTTTGCCTTCTGCAGTTATTTTGATTTCTTTTCCTGTTGTACCCTCTGGTAATTTATTTAACCAGTTATTTCCTCTCCACTCAGTCTTCAACTCCTCTTTTCCTTCTGGGTCCTTGTTCTCAATCTATAAACATGTTTAGGTCTCTCTCATCTGAAACAAATAAATGAATAAAGATTTTTTTAAAAAACCCGTGACCTTTCCCTTAACTTCTCAACTATTCATTTATTCAACATATGTTACTGTGCCCACTAAGTGCCAGGTACTCCTGCTAGTGCTGGCTGGAGGCGGGACAGTCACTGCTCCCGTGGAGCTAGTGAGGGGACTCAGGTAATAAGTGTACAAGCCGCAGAAGCCCTGCTGCTGCTCTGCTATTCAGGCCAGGACGTTTGGTGCCTTTGTTAGAAGACCTTCCATCAGCCTTCCTGTGGGCTGATGTGGCCTTGTTGATAGAGTGTGGGCTGGATTTCAGTCACCTGGGCTTTCGTAGGCTCACCCCAGAGTCCTCAGCACCCCCATCGCACTCCCCCTCCCCAGCCTCCTCAGAGGAGCAGCCTGTGATGACAATCTAACTCCTCAACCAGCAGCTCTGGCCTCAGTTCCTACCACGTGACCTCCATGCAAAAGCCAGTGGGCTTCAGTTCTTAATCATGACCTTGGCCTTTAGACACTACTGTCCAATTCTCATCCCATTTCTCATGAGGTTCCAGCTTCTCTTGTTCACCTTCTATTTCTCTAGTTGTCTTTTAGGTTCATGTTCCAAGCTGCTGATACCAGCCCTCTTGTCTTTTCACCTTGTGTTTCCATGGAGCCATCTTACCCACTCAGCCGGCTGCTGCCATGTGTCTCCACTAATGAATTCCAGGCTGTTTTCAGGTTGCTGTGTCCATATTCCCAGGACCTGGCTTCAGGGCATGTGACCAGTGCAGTGGCACAGGACGCTATGCTTAGGAGAGTCCTCCTCAGAGACTGAATGCTCTGTGGTCGCCATGTTGAAATTCAAAATGTTATTTTTGAATTTTGAATTTGTGTTTTGTAAATCTATTCAATTGCTAGCACTGCCCTAACAAAATACTGTAGACTGGGTGTCTTAAACAACAAAAATTTATTTTCTTACGGTTCTGCAGACTGGAAGTCCAAGATTAAGGTCCCAGCAGAGCTGGTTTCCTCTGAGGGCCATAAAGGAAGGATCGGGTTACTCTCCTTGGCTTGCAGATAGCCATCCTCTCGCTGCCTCTTCACGTGGTTGTCCCTCTGTCCCGAGTGCTCTGGGTGTCTGTGTCCTGATCTCATCTTCCAGGGACACCAGTCAGATTGGGTTAGGCCCATGTGACCTTATCCAATCTTAATTACCTCTTTAAAGGCCCTGTCTCCAAATACAATCACACTTCAAAGTACTAAGTGTCAGGAGTTCAAGGCAGCAATCTGGGGGACACAATTCAGCCCATAAAAGTAAGTGAAGTCTGGGGGCAATGGGCCGTGCCCTGAGGGCGACAGTCTTGGCTCACTTTGGTCCTCTTCCTGCTGCTTCCTCCCTCGGAACATGGTCTCATTTGCCAGCACCCTGTCAACGGGCTGCCCAGCTATCCTCCCGCTCTGCCTGTAAGAGGAATCCTGGTACAGATGCTGTGAAGGTTAGGTTCCAGCCACCCTTGCCTGGGGCTGGCAGCACCACTGCACATTCGGAGGTGATTTGGCAGAGCCCGGCCTTGCACCCACTCACAGGGATCCAGTGGTCTGTGGGTCAGGCAGTGGCTGTGGCAAAGGAAAATCACTTCCCTACCTCCTGGTGCTGGGTCAGTCAGCACCATACAGAATTTGACTAAAATTATCAGACTTCTCCTGTGAAAAGTTCCCATTCAAAACATCCATGATTGTACGCATTTTCAGGGCGTAATGGACTCCACCAAGGTCATTTGTGGAACCTGGTGATTTGGCTCTCCTTACCTTTCCAGCCTTATCTCAATACCGCCCTCACCATGCCGCATCCCTCCTGAGTGACTGGCCTTCGCTGACTGCATTGTCTTCCATGCCCCCTTGTCTTTGCAGATGATTGTTACTCTGCCTACTGTTTGCTTTTTTTCATTATCAGTATAACAAAGTACTGTATCACCTTCAAGATCAAAACCACATTCCATATTCTCAGTGAATCCCTAGTGTTACTTCCTACTTCCCATCACCTAAGTTAAAACAAAGTGCACTTGGGGGTCTTTACATGTCTATAGATTGCAAGCAACTTTGAATGCAAGAACTGTGGGGTTTTCCCAGTTTTATTGACATAGAATTGACACATCACTATAAAAGTTTTA
This sequence comes from Micronycteris hirsuta, assembly GCA_004026765.1. Classification (NCBI taxonomy): domain Eukaryota; kingdom Metazoa; phylum Chordata; class Mammalia; order Chiroptera; family Phyllostomidae; genus Micronycteris; species Micronycteris hirsuta. The sequence goes on from PVJI01016850.1 coordinate 34,209, forward strand.
AGTATACAATATAATGGTTTGACTCACATATGCTATGCGATGAAATCCAGCCCACACCGTGTCCCCAAGGCCACATCAGCCCACAGGAAGGCTGATGGAAGGTCTTCCAACAAAGGTACCAAATGTCCTAGCCTTGACCAATAGTAAGTTTAGTTAGCATCCACCATCTCACATAGGTACAATAAAAGGAAAAGGCAAAACAAGAAGGAAAAGTCTTTTCTTATGAAGAGAACTCAGAATTTACTCTCTTAACGGCTTCCCTATGTATCACACAGCAGTGCTAGCCGTAGTGATCATCTCGTACACCGCATCCCGAGAACTTATTCATCTTGTAACTGCAAGTCCGTACCTGTTGACCACAGTCCTCCAGTTCCCCAAGAACTGTGTTCATTGTGGTTATTTTCACAATGGCTGGTGCAGAGCTGAACTAGGGAAATACAAACATGCGTTCAAAGCCCGCGTGAATGCACGCATGAGCGAGCGACTGAATGAGGAGCAGCAGGGGGCTGTGGTGAAGAACACACAGTTTGGAGTCCAACAGTCCTGGGCTTAAATCTTGGCTCTATCGCTGATGATCTGTTGTGATCTTGGGGAAATTACCCTTACACCTCAGTTTTCCATTTCATTACGGGGCAAATAAAATTTATCTCAAAGTAACTGTTGTCAATTTATATTGACAAACAACAACCATAGCTACATATAGCTCAGTCCTATCACTAAATATCTGTGAGCTTAAAAGGAATTTTGGAATGAAAAGACAAAATTAAAGGACAATGAAGCTATGCTCTTATAGATTAATTTATTAACAAATAAATACTTATTAAACATCCTCTGGATGCAACGCACTATGCTAAGACCTGTGGAGAAATTAAATATAAAGCTGGCCCCTGGAGGAACAGGGGGAGCCCATTTGAGAGTTAAACTCTAAAATGACAAGTGCCATAGAAAGGTATCAGATTTTAGAGTAGAGTTCATTTGTCAGAGCAAGGATGGCTTCCTGGAGGAAGAGGCCTTTGACATGGCCCTTGAAGGGAAGGTGGGAAGATGCTGCTGGCACCGAGGGAGGGAGACGACGGAAATGGGTGCAGCCATGGCAAGGCAGAGACGAGTGGGGGAGCAGAGGAGCTCTGCCGGCCTACTGGTGAGGTTGCGCTCTCTGGGCGCTGCAGTTCCAGCCTCTGAAGCTGACGGTTATGGCCTTTTCCACATAGTATGTGGTGCCCTGTTCTCTGCCTCGAGAGCCATTGGCACCCTGCCCGCAAGCGGCCATCTGGTCCAACAGCCGAGGCGGAGACTGGTGTTTTAGCAGGAGCAGTTCTATAGCTCTGTTCTCTCTCTCCCTCTTAAATAAAGTTCCCATCTCCCAACCCCCTCCCCTTCGGCAACCATCAACTTATTCTATCTATGGTTCTGCCTCTGTTTCGTGTGTTCATTTATTTTTTATTTTATTTTTTAGATTCCACGTATAAGTGAAATCATTTGCTATTTGTCTTACTCTGATTTATTTCACTTAGCGTAATACCCAACTTGGTCCATCCATGTTGGACCTAGAGGGTATTTGGACCTGCCTAGAGGCAGTTGGACCACAAATGGCAAGATTTCATTCTTTTTATTCCTTCATGATGTCGCTCTGCTCTCTGACCGGCTCCACCGTGCCCTGCCGACATGCAGTGCAGGCTCTGCTCTGTGGGTGATGGAGCACATTCAGCAGGACAGGAATGTGCAACTGGAATCAACGTGGAGAAGTAGGGGAGGGACTAATGACTCTCATCACAGATGGCCAAATTATGTCATCTAGAATTAAACTGCCTGTGAATGAAGCTGAGGCAAATGCACACGACTGTACAGATGGTTTGCAAAATATTTCATTTCACACGTAATAGTGACACAATATTTTTTTAAAAACATCAGTGCATCCGATATCATTTCCAGGAATCTTTTTCTGGCCCAGGAAATTGAATTGATCACACCACTGGCAGCCAGCATGGATAATACTTAAGCTGCCTTTCTCCCGCTGCAGTTACGGACTGATTAAGCTAGGGTTCTGGGACACCAGGCTTTCTGAGCTTGAAGGCAAGCCCTTCCACTTACTAATATGTGACCGTGGGCAATTCATGTACGGTTTCCTCCTTTGTTTCATGGAAATGGTAGTAATACTGCCTGATACGGTGCCTATGAGTAGTAAAAGAAATGGCCTTTACAATCGTGAACAACTCGGGAGTGGAATACTTTCTCCTCAGATACCAGAGTGACCTGCGCAGCCACCCCGCGACCTGATTCAATAATGCACCCATACCATCAACATTCTCTACCTGCTGCCTGAGTTACTTTTCTGTGCAGCATTTACAGCTGTTTCACACACTACCTGTTTTACTTTTTTGTTATGTTTACTTCCTGTGCCTTCGCTGGCGTATGAGCTCCAGGAGGCCGTGGCCCTAGCATCTAGATCAGTGTTTGACGTAGAAGATGGACTCAATAAATATTTACTGGAAGTGCCGAGGGAGCCATGTCTGCTCATCTGAATCTACTCCTGGCCCACTCCTATTCTTCTAGGGCCCGGTCTGGGAGACATTGGACTGCCGTTGGCACCTGTACGTACCAGGATGCAGGAAGAGAAGTAAAATTGAGGTAGTAATTTTAGTACCTCACGATGGAGGGCCCAGCCCTTCCTAAACTTGAACCCAGTGCTAAGGATTTTTCATAAATCTTATTCATGCTGCGCCCCTCCCTCTCGCTAGGCTTGGTTACTGAAAGTTGGCCTGAAGGACCCCCTGCAGAGCCTGGGGTGAGGGGATGGTGAGGGGTGGGGGTGGCGGGTGGGTAAAGAATATTCTCAGACTTCTGTTCCTTTCTCCCCTGCAGGGTCTTACCCTGATTGTGAGTGAGGGCAGCTTCAGCAGGAGAGGGTTCTCCAAAGCTCACCTCTTCTTGGTCTCGGCATCCTCGGGCTGGGGCGGCAGCCACCGCACCCGCACCGCCTC
>PVJI01016851.1:0-10280 GCA_004026765.1 Micronycteris hirsuta
GCTTGTTCTGAATCCCCCAAGGGTTTGCTATTTTGAGGAAAGAAGAGTGACAGACAGCCCAGCCTGGGGGCTGTGCTCGGACACCTCGGCTGCCTCCTCCTTTTGTAGATGGAGTGAGAATGTGTTACGCACTCCATAGGGAGATGCACAGTGATAGGGTTAGTGAGACGGGATGGAAAATCTGAGACAAGCATTTAGCATAGCAATGGTTTCAGGTAGGAGAAAAGGTAACTAAGAGGGAGACCGAGAGTAAATGCTAGAGAGCCCTGCCCCCCCCCCCCCCATTCAGCTAAATGGTATGACAAGTGATGTGAGCTGGAGGGAGCCCATGACACGTTCTGGTGCACCTCTCAAAAGCATTCTCGGGGGCAGGCCAGCAGAGAAAGAGAAGAAGGCAAGGCCACACCCCAGTCCTACTTTCATAGTAACCAATAGTACAGTGCCCAACATTTCCTCATCTACAAAGTAAGCTCTCGCCTAGGCTCTGGCTTTTTTTTTGTTTTGAGAATACATTTACTAAAGCCGGGGTCAGTGAAACAAGGAAGGGCCTAGGATAGAAGAAGCAACAGGGGAGAGCCAAAGCGGGGCTGCCATCAGCCACTGGAAAGTCAGAGAAAAGGGGGCTTTTGGACACAGGTTCAGGGGGTCAGCCTGGGATGAGCTGCTGCCCATTGCTCCCCAGTTGCCAGTCTCAGGGGATTCTTAGAGTTTAGGAGAAAGAAAATTCACTCAAAACAGAGATTCAAGTGGGTATGCCCCAAGGAGGGGGCTCACTGGCTCTGAATATTTTTTTAAGACTTTATTTATTTATTTTTAGAGAGAGGGCAAGGAAGAGGGAAAGAGAGGGAGAAAAACATCAGTGTGTGAGAGAAACATCAATTGGTTGCCTCTTGCACACCTCCAAGTTGAGACCTGGCCCACAACCCAGGCAGGTACCATGACTGGGAATCAAACTGGTGACCTTTCAGTTCGCAGGCCAGCGCTCCATCCACAGAGCCACACCAGCCAGGGCTGGCTCTGAATTTTTATATTCTTTTTTTCTTTTTTTTTTTTTTTAAGATTTTATTTTTATTTATTTTTAGAGAGAGGGGAAGGGAGGGGGAAAGAGAGAGAGAGAAACAGCAATGTATGGTTGCCTCTCACGTGGCCCTCACTGGGGACCTGGCCTGCAACCCAGGCATGTGCCCTGACTGGGAATCGAACCGGGACTGCTTGGTTCCCAGCCCATGCTCAATCCACTGAGCTACACCAGCCAAGGCTGAATTTTTAAGATTCTGTATTTTGAGGGACAAGTAGGCATGGATGAGTAGGGTCTTCTCATCACCTCACCTCCACTTTCATCCAGGGTCTCTCTCCATCTTTTTGCATATCTGCTTTCTAGTATGCTTATTTCTTGGTCCCCTGGTTTAAAGAGTGTTAGCCACTCTCTGCATCTTTTACTTTCAGATATGCTGGGCACCTGTCTGTTCTCCATGACAGCCCTCTAGCAAGGGAAAAGAAAATGTGGACATTTTTTTTTTTAAAGATTTTATTTTTATTTTATTTTTTAGAGAGAGAGGGGAAGGGAGGGAGAAAGAGAGGGAGAGAAACAGCAATGTATGGTTGCTCCTCACATGGCCCTCATGGGGACCTGGCCCGCAACCCAGGCATGTGCCCTGACTGGGAATTGAACCGGGACCGCTTGGTTCCCAGCCCACGCTCAATCCACTGAGCTACACCAGCCAGGGCAAAATGTGGACATTTTTTACCTGTCTTTGTCAACCAAACCACCCATCCAAAGGCAGTGTATCTCTGTTAGCTGTTGTCTGCATCAGAAAGGCAACGCCATGTGCTTCCTGTCCACTGTACCACCTCTCTGTAGGTAACCCATCTCCAGTCCGTATCCATGGCAGCTGTATGTCTAATGCACCTTTACACTTGATGTTGCAGTGAAATGGCTTCTGGTTGTCTTCAGTTTCTAGTGTTTCCAGGCTGCTTCAGTTCTTCCCAGCCCATCAGTTAGGAAGGCCTGTCTACCAGTCCCCGACTCCCATCACCCGCCCCACAGAAGCAAAGAGGAGTGCTTGTTTGGATGTGGCAGCCACATCCCTTGCCTGGATTTTGGATGGTCTGCTTTGTGGACCAGGATCTTTTCATCAGCACAGACGTGTGGACAGTGATGGGTGGGCCCCATCCTGGCCACGGCCTGGACTGGCTCTTGTTCACAGGCATTTGGGGCAGGGTTTCAGGGCCTCTTGGGACTGGGATGTGCGTAAGACCGTCACAGCAGAAGGGGACCCTCAGCCCGTGACCAGGAGTCCTGGTCTTCTCTAAGGCCTTCCGTGAGGTCTTCGAAGATCTTCTTGTACGGTGCTGCTCCTCCAGGCCCGTCCCTAGCTTCTGGCTGGTCCTTCTGCCCGAAGGCTGTTATACAAGGTGGGGCAAAAGTAGGATAGCGTTTATTCTTGTATTGTTATTTCTTAATCATTGTGTGATTTTCCATATGAAAAATTTTGCAGTTTTACCTATTTATGCATTCATTGGTTGATTCGTGTATGTCCCCTGACCGGGGATCAAACCCACAGCCTTGCTGTATCGGGATGACACTCTAACCAACTGAGCTACTCGGCCAGGGCCCTTGTCCCCTTTCAGTGATGTCATTTTCATCCCTTCTTCCACACACAAAACCTCAGAACTATCTTTGACTTCTTTCTTCATTATTCTGAGCTGAATTTCTATGATCTGTTTCTACTTATTCTATCAATTCTTTTCTAGCATCTTCTTCATTTCTCCAGGAGATACACTCACCCCATGGCGGATAGCAAGCTATGGCTGGGGGTAATAATTAAACTTTCTATTGAGAGAAATATTTAGTAGCACATCTTATATTACGTTTGCTAAGTAGACATTCTTACCTGATGATGAACTCCTATTGTTCGCACTTGTTGCTTTATCGCTTTTTGTTTCTTTTTTTTTTGCGCGGGGGAGTGGGGGGGCGGGTTGTGGACAGGCTCTGCCCCTCTCCCCTCGCCAGTGTCTCCAGCCTCCACTCCTGCCATTTTATTCTTGTTTTCTAGCTTTCACGAATCATCACTCCCCATCCCAACTTCTTGAGAAAGGGACTATTTCAAAAATCCATTGCAGGAGGCATGTCCTGAGAGCTTCATGGTGACGAGTATGAAATAACAGAGTTAGGTGGATGTGGATGGTGGTAGACAGCCATGAGCTGGCTGGCCTCACAGTGTTACAATGCAAGTGCAGGAATCCCCAACGTCTCAACTGAATATGTGTCATACATGTTACATGAACGAGAGCCACAGTTTTACATGCTTCTTTGCTCCAAGTGCCAGTGCTGGGTGGGTACACAATAGGTGCTCCCTAAATGGGGGAGGGGAAGGAAGAGGTTCGTGCTAGGAAGATGATGGACAGGCAGGCGTGGGAAGCAGTGATGACGACCTAGCACTTAGACATGGTATTTTCCCTCCTCCTTCTTCAGGTTGCCGAGGCCATGGAGATCATGCTTATAGCGGTTGTGTCTCCCGTCATCCGCTGTGAATGGCAGCTGGAGGACTGGCAGGTGGCATTAGTGACCACGGTGAGTCCCTGCTTCCTGTGCTGCACACGAGCCACCTGAGGACCGGGGCTTCCACTCCTCTCCCCCATCCCACCTGGCAGAGAGCCGGATACCTCCCCCCACCCCAACTTGGTCTGTTGGCTCTCCCAGCTCATGAGTCTGCAGGCCCGAACTAGCATTTGAAGCCTTTCTCCCCTTTTTCTTTACCTTTAAGGAGCGTAACTTTGACTTGCTTATTTTCCAACTCCTAGCAAAGGCCCCAAAGAAATAAATGCAAATCAGAGAGAAGAACTCTTAAGCCATGGGTTAGTTATGCTTTAACTATTAACTATTAGTTCAGATCACTAAGATGCTACTTAGTGTGACAAAAGGGACTTAATCAATCACCAAATCACCCTCACTGGATTGCCTGTGTTACACATTCAGCTTTTCTCAAGGACCATATACATAGCTTTATGATTTGCACACCAAATTTTGCGGCAAAATGGAATCAAGGATATTACCTATCCTTCTTTCACAAGGCATTTATTAAGTACCAATTAATTGCCAGCAGCCTCTGTGTGTGTGTATGTGTGTGTATGTGTGTGTTGGAGGGAAAAGAAGCAGTTCCATGAGAAAAACAAATTTAATTTTGTACCTATGGGAACCCCCCCAGATTTCAGACCCACACACAAGCTGGGCGTTTGAGGCTTGGACACATACCATAATCTCAGCTAAGGAGCGGGGTGGGGGCCTGGGGCTTCGGAGGGGAGGAAGAGCAGGTGTTTGCCTTGCCAGACAGATAGGATGTTCAGATAAAAGTTATCTCTGATAATAGCTGTCTTTCTGGGCCAGGCCCCTTATCTAAATTACTTTAGGGAGAGAGAAAAGCTTTCTTGTTTTTTGTTTTGTCTGCCTGGTCTTGATTTCCTTCCGCTCAAAATAATCCGCATGCCAAAGTGGCACCTTTGGGATCACTTAATCTCCCCTTCACTGCCCTTATTCCCTTAGCTCCATTTCCCTCTTTAAAAGTTCTCCATTATTAATTGTTGCCCAAACTCCTTCAGTGTTTTTGGTTTTTGTTTTGGATTTTTTAAAAGCTCTCTCTAATGTGTTTAGGAAAGAGATAGGGTATAAAAGAAAATAACCACAGATCTTAACCTGGGCTTGTCATTAGGTGACTCAGCGGTTGGTTTGTTTTCTTCTGCCTACCGAGTACAGTTGCCGTTTAGAAAGCATTCCTTGTGAGTCCTTGTACCGTTAGGGTGATAGCGTGGTGTGGCGTGTGATCATAAACACTCCATGCCTAGTTGGTTTGTAGGTACGCAAGTCTTCATTCCTGAGAATACTGGAGAAGGCTGCATCGGTCACTCCCAGGGAATTATATTACGTGGTGCCGTTTCTGCATTTACAGCTGACATTTCCCTGGTTGCATTTCTGTTGTTCCTAAGGGCTGCTTAATGGCAGCAGTGACCTGGTTCCCTTGTTGGGTGGGCCGCAGCTCCTCAGACTTTCCTCTACGCAACTTACCTCGCCCAGAAGTGACTGTCTCCTGCTTCGCGTTCCTTGCCTCCTCCTGTCCCTGGGCCTCTGTCATTTTCTTTTTTGCTGTGAGTCCCATCAACTTTGGCAGCCATCCCCTGGGCTCACCGACCACAACCTTGCTACTGAAACCGGAAAAGCCGGTGTCACTGCCAGAACAGATAAGCAGAGACGGGGATTGAATCTTATGGGCGCTTCATTCAGATGGCCAGCGGTCTGAGAAGAGGGCGCGTTAGGTACCCTAACAGACCGTCTTCCGCTTCCTGTCAGTCCAGCCTTTTTTATAAGGAGGAAAAAGTGTAGGGAAGGGATTTGGAATCCAGGGAAGAGGTTAATCAGATAAAAGATGCTGTCCGGCAATTTCCCTAACAGCCTTTCATCCAGTTGATGGGTGGATTTTATCTGGGTCCTGTGTCCTGTGTCCTGGGTGACTTTCTATATCTAAGTCCCGGGGGTGGGGGGGGGATGTCTCTCCCTGGAGCACAATGGCTCAGATACCATCTTGATTGCTCAGGTCTCTTCTGCAGCACAAAGGTTGACTTACTTGTGGTCTCCTGGGGTCATTAACTACTAAGCTGATTAACAGGTAAAATTTCCCAACTCTTGAGTCCCCCATCACCACCAGAAGGCACCTAGCCTGATTACCAAGGAGGCCACATCTTTCCCATTGCTCAGGCTTTTCACCCTCTGGCTCCGGCTCTATGTCCTGGACAGGCTGGCCTGATGGTTGTTAATCGGGTACCCAGCCTTAAGGACTGTGGGTGGATTATGTCCCACATATTTTGTGACTAAGAGAATCATTGGTGCTGACGGAACAGAACTTCGTGGGTGCATAAATCAGAAACAAAATGGTCATTTTTATTCTAAAAAACAAGCTCCCCAAGTACCTGCAGCAAAGAGCAGACTCTCCAAAGGGAGGGGGGAGAGAAAGAGTTAGTTAGCTTTGTGTCTCCGTGTGATCTCCCAAACAGGAGCAGAGGTCACAAGCTTTAGGGTTCACATAGACTTTAAGTCAAGGTTCATGACCCAGACAAGTGTAACAGTAACCCTTGGAAAGCCAGTTCTTTACACTGAATGAAAAAAAAAAAAAAAAAAAAAACCAAGAGAGAAAATAAGATCTGCCACCACCGATGAGAGAGCACGGAGTAAAATTCCAATTTAATCCTAATCGACCATATTCTTCCCCTTTGTTCATCAGCTGATCTCACTGAATCCAGTTGCAATTTAGTCTATCAACACAACACAGCATCTCAATAAACGAAAATATTTTGTCCTAGAAAGCTTGCCTATTGTTTCCACTATTCAAGCAGGTTAAAAGGAAAAATACTAGTTCACCTTTCCCTTCTTGCAGGAAGTTTGATCATTTTTGGTTCCACAATAGACTCCTGTGCATATAAGGATGTTTCGGAGCAGCGACAGTGGCCTCAAAAGATTATGACGGAGCTCAACATTTCCGTCACCTAGTGACGTAACGTCACAATGCAACGCCTTGCTCACGTGTGAGCAAGCCCACGGCACTGCCAGTCACGTAAAAGTTTAGCACGTACAGTTAGGTACAGCACCTAATACTGGACAATGATAATAAATAACAATGGTACTAGCTTATGGACTTACTGCACTTTATTTTTTATTGTGATTTGAGAGTGTATTCCTTCTAACTATATTTTTAAAGTTTGCTGTAGAACAGTATATGTGCTACACTGGCAGCAGCCGCATCCGCCTTGTAGTTACTACATGTCTTGACCGCATTGTTTTCCCTTGGACTTGACCATGGAGCCCAGACGTGCAGTAGGCCAAACCATCTAGGGTCATGTCAGTGCGCTCCATGGAGTGGCGCGATGCCAAAATCACCGACAACACACGTTTCACAGCGTCTCCTCATCGCTAAGGGGTGCCTGACTATAGACACTTAAATTTCAGGGGAATCTAAACTTCAGGATTCACCAAATGATGCCATTTTTTTTTTTTACACTTGATCTTAGCCAAAAAGCAGGGAACTGATTTTTGATACAACTTAAAAAAAAAAAAAAATGAGTAGCCGCCCCGGCCAGGTACCTCACTCGGTTAGAACATCGTCCAGATGCCGAGGCTGTGGTTAAGTCCCCAGTCAGGGCGCATACAGGAAGAAACCAATGAATGCATAAATAAGTGCAACAACAAATCCAGGCTTCGCTCGCTCTCTCTCTTTCTCTCTCTCAAAAGAATCAATTACAGAGCCCTGGCTGATGTAGCTCAGTGGATTGAGCTCGGGCTGGGAACCAGGCGGTCCCAGTTCGATTCCCTGTCAGGGCACATGCCTGGGTTGCGGGCCAGGTCCCCAGTGAGGGCCATGTGAGAGGCAACCATACATTGCTCTTTCTCTCCCTCTCTGTCTCCCTCCTTTCCCCTCTCTCTAAAAATAAATAAAAATAAAATCTTAAAAAAAAAAAAGAATCAATTACAAAATTGAGTGGCTGATGTTAAAAACCATATATGGCAACTAAGGTCGTTAGAAGAATAAAAGGAGCCAACAATTTTGCCATCAACAACCATCATTTTTCTTTCTTTTATATTATGTTTTATTGATTATCCTATTACAATTATCCTGATTTTCCCCCCTTCACTCCCCTCCACTCAGCACCCCCCACTCCCTCAGGCACTCCCCCCACCATTGTTCATGTCCGTGGGTCATGCATGTAAGATCTTTGGCTGCTCCATTTCCTACACTGTACTTTATATCCCCATGGCTATTCTGTAACTACCTATTTGTACTTCTTAATCCTCTCCCCGCTTCACCCCTCCCCCACACCCCCTCCCATCTGGCAACCATCAAAATGCTCTTTCTATCCATGATTCCATCTCTGTTCTTGTTTGCTTAGTTTGTTTTTTAGATTCAATTGTTGGTAGATATGTATTATTGCCATTTTATTGTTTGTAGTTTTGATCTTCATCTTTTTCTTAAATAAGTCCCTTTAAAATTTCATTTAATACTGGTTTGGTGATAATGAACTTTAAGTTTTTTCTTGCCTGCTCTTTATCTTCCCTTTGATTCTAAATGACAGCTTTGCTGGGCAGAGCAATCATGGCTGTAGGTCCCTGCTTTGCATGACTTCGAATATTTCTTGGGAATCCCTTCTAGACTACAAAGTTTATTTTCAGAAATCAGCTGACAGTCTTATGGGAACTCTCTTGTAAGTAGAGATGGCTTTTTCTCTTGCTGCTTTTAAGAGTCTGTCTTTATCTTTAACCTTTGGCATTTTAATTACGATGTGGCTTGCTGCGGGCCTCTTTGCATCCATCTTGTTTGGGACTCTGTGCTTCCTGGACTCACATGTCTATTTCCTATGCCAAATTAGGAAAGTTTTCTTTCATTATTTTTTCAAGTAGAGTTTCAGCTTCTTGCTTCTGGCACCCCTGTGATGCAAATGTCTGAATGCTTCAAGTTGTCCCAGAGGCTGTTTACACCATCCTCCTTTTTTTTTTTTTTTAGATTCCTTTTTGCTTCTTGTTCTGGTTGGTTGCTTTTTGCTTCCTTATGTTCCAAATCATTGATTTGATTCTTGGCTTCATCCACTCTACTGTTGTTTCTCTATAAATTGTTCTTTATTTCAATGAGTGTATCCCTCATTTCTGACTGGATCTTTTTTATGCTGCTAAGGCCCTCCCTAAGTTCCCTGAGCATCCTTATAACCAGTGTTTTGAACTCTGCATCTGATAGATTATTTTTCTCCATTTCATTTAGTTCTTTTTCTGGAGTTTTGATGTGTTCTTTCATTTAGGCCATGTTTCTTTGTCTCCTTATTTTGGCAGCCTCCCTGTGTTTGTTTCTATGTATTAGGTAGAGCTGCTTTGACTCCGTGTCTTGGTAGTGTGGCCTAATGTAGTGTGTCCTGTAGGGTGCAGTGGCACAGCCTCCCCTGTCACCCAAGCTGAGTACTTGAGGTGCGCCCTTTGTGTGGGTTGAATACACCCTCCTCTTGTAGTTGAGACTTGGTTGCTCTTGGCAGGTCAATGGGAGGGATTTACCCAGGCCAATCAGTTGCAACATTGTCTGTGACCACTTACCACGAATGTCCACCCTCCGTGGAGGATCAGCTGTGCAAGGGGAGGGTGGTGGTGTTCCAATGTGGTCTGTAGTTGTCTACTGGGTGTACAGGCTCTGAGATTTCTCCAGTGGTGCAGGCCAAGGTTACCTCCCTCCCCCTGTGTTTTGCCCAGGGCAACCCTACCTGAGTTACAGAGCAATCTGAGAGGGCTGCTACTTGCGCTGGGTTTGAAGATTCCCAAGTGAAGCTAAGCTGTGAATCTAGACTGGCTGCTGCTAGTGCTGGGCCTGGGGCCACTTAGCAAGAGGTAGGGAGGCTGGGGACTCACTGAAGCTGGCTATTGCTTGTTTGAAAGGATATAAGAAGTTGTGAAGTATGAGCCAGGACCAGCCATTCATATGGAAAAGCCACTGTTAAAAGTTGTAAGTTGGGTGGGATGGAGCCTCAGGGGGTCTCCAGGGCGGGGCAAACAGTGTTAGCCAGGTTGATGGAGTTTCAAGTATGGCACCTGCCTGCTGGCTCTCTGGCTCTGTTGGGGAGGGTTCAGAAAAGTGACAATGGCCTCTGCCCCACTTTCCATCTGGGAGAAAGCTGTCCCCCAGCTCTTGCCTTAATGCCAGACACTTCAGTTTCTCCCCGTGTGCCACTGGTGCCTTTCAAACTGCTGCTCTGGTTGGGGAGCTCAGAGGGAGTGAGTCTGAGAAGGTGAGTCCATTTGTGGGTTCTTTAAGAGGAACTGCTTGGGGGTCCAGAAGTTTCTGCCACTGACTCAAGGCAATCTCCACTGTTTTTCGCAGCCAGAAATTATGGGGTCTTATCTTCCTGGCACTGGAACCCTGCCCCAGAGGCCCTGGTGTGAAGCTGGGATCCTCACTGCCAAGATGTCCCTCCCAAATTTTTATCCACCACACGTGGGTGTGGGACCAGCCTGTTCCATGTCCTGCCCCTCCCACCAGTCTGGGTGAATGTTATTTCCTTAATTCCATAGTTGGCAGACTTCCATTCCACTCTATTTCTGATGGTTCTGAGTGATGGTTGTCCTATAATTTAGTTGTAATTTTGATGTGGTTGCGCAAGGAGGCGAACCATGTTTACCCAGCATTTTTCAAAAACAGAAGGGCACAGTAAAACCAGCTGTCAGAGATAAAATTATCCCAGAAGAAGAAAAGCCCTTCATATTT
>PVJI01016851.1:10380-37064 GCA_004026765.1 Micronycteris hirsuta
AAGTTCATCACCACCCAGCCTTTATTGTATGAAATGTTGAAGGGAGTTATATGAGGTATGGAGGAATATCAACAGGGGAGTGGTTGGGGGAGAGGGTGGGAATGGGGCACAGAACAAGTAGCATAAATGGGAGGTAGACAACAGACAGGGGGAGGTTAGAACAGTATAGGAAGTACAGGAGCAGAAGGACTTATGTGTAGGACCTATGGACAAACCTAAAGGGAGGGGAAAGGGGGTAAGGGGGAGGGGGGAAAGAAGGGGGGAAATGGGGCAACTGTAACAGCATAATCAATAAAATATAGTTAAAAAATAAAAAAGAAAAGCCCTTCATATTTAATAAGTTTAGAGTTATGCAAAATGTATCCCATTTTCCTTGTTCTTAGTATTTTGCAGGGGACTGATTTGAGTTCATTATGGTTGAGTATGTGTCCCAGGACTGGCGTTTAGAAAACACTGGCCTTCCCTTTTCATTTCTATCCTAGAAAAAAAGAGCGCACAGAGGAAACACAAGGCTTTTGTCATTCAAGAATAGATACAATATTTTTTTTTATAGTTCCCTGTGGAAGAAATGTGTCTGTGTATCTTCCTTATGAAGAGCAAGGAAGAGAGATAAGGAGAAAGCAAAGTAGGCAGCAGAGAGAAACAGATCTTCTTCATCGAAAAAGTGTTAGAAATGCCAGCTCCCACCTTCTCTTGGATGAACCTGGCAGCAGGCAGTCAGGGATGTTATTAGAAAGCAAAGCAAGCAAAGCTCGGAGCTGCTAAAGCAGAAGAGTGAGTCCCCGAAAGGCGTAGACATCAGATCGCAACTCAGGCTGAGTTAAAATGCTGGTGTCACATCGGGTCCTGCGTTTTCTCAGGGCAGAACGCACCACTGCGAGGACAAGGAAGGAAAGCAGGTAGTTTTGTATTGATTTGAAGAGTGTTTCTTTTCTTTTTTTTTTTTTTTTTAAGATTTTTATTTATTTATTTTCAGAGAGAGGAGAAGGGAGGGAGAAAGAACAGTGTATGGTTGCCTCTCACACGGCCCTCACTGGGGACCTGGCCCGCAACCCAGGCATGTGCCCCGACTGGGAATCGAACCAGGACCCTCTGGTTCCCAGCCCGCACTCAATCCACTGAGCAACACCAGCCAGGCTGAAGAGTGTTTGGTTCCTAAATGAAGGATTGGTTCTGGTATTTGTTTAAAGTTGGTGTTTACCTGTAATGAGATAAAGGAGACTGCTTCTGGAAGCCTCACCTTGTGTGTGGAATCGGAGCATGAGTGAACAGAGTTTTTTCGAGTTATTAAAATGGAAATTCACAAGTAGACCCCTGAGCTGAGTAGGGCCAGTCCATCATCTCGGATTGCAGGGAAAGCAGTTTCCTGTTCTCTTCACCTGTTTCCACCTGGTGGCAGTGTTTCCAGGTGGCCTCTGGGACCCTGAACCCGTTAAGGAGTCAGGGCAGGTCTGTGTGAAACCAGCTCTGTGCTTCCAGCCCGTGCCCGGTTCTCATCCACCCGGTTCGGCCACCTGATGGGTGCCGAATGCGGTAAATTAGCAGGTTGTCACAGCTCTGCTTAGAGGATCATTTTTTCTCGCCCCCGCTTCCAGATGGTGTTTTTCGGCTACATGGTCTTCAGCATCCTCTTCGGCCTCCTGGCTGACAGATATGGCCGCTGGAAGGTAGGTTGGCCCTGCAGGATGGTTCGGGATTTTCGTTAGTGGACATTTCTCTACCGATGCCCAAGAGAGAAAGTGTAGGCATGTCCTGTTCTGATATATCACGCCTGAATTCCAGGCCCATTGTCTTGCTTTCTCATCTTTCCTGAGGCACCTGTGTCTGCACTTGGTCCCCGTAGTCCAGGACCGGGGTTGATGGGAGTGCATAGTTAGAACATACTAGAATGTGGGAACTTGCCCATAGAAAATAGCAGCTTCCCATCAGGTAACTGTGAAACAGAGTCGCTTGCTCTCAGTCACACGCCTACTGAGATGAAATATCAAACCAAATCCATGTCTTCTGATCACAGCCCCAGGTCTCGTCTGCTTTCTCACGGGGAAGGCCTCACTAAGCACACGCGCACAGGGAGAAACCCCAAGGGGAAACATTCATAGCATTGGCTGCATGTTTTGAAGTACACAAAATAAATATCATGGGCTCATAAATGATACGAAAACACAAGTATCTCAAAAAAACTTAAAGAGCACAAAAAGGCATTTGCAAAAGATGTACAAACAGTTGAGAAACCTTAAAAAAACTTTCAACCACAGGAGTTATCAAAAGCAAAATTACGTAGCGGCAACGAAAAGAAAAGCGAATCTCTTTACATTTAAGAGAGATTGTGATTTGGGCCTTACTGAGGGCGGTAGCCAGAGAGCAAAGCTTCCAGAAGTCTGGAACGGCGCTCCAACTTTGGAGAAATGAGCGATGCTCAGATATAGGCAGAAGAAAAAGCAGAAGGACACTGGGCACGCGAGAAGCTCCGATGAGGGTTAGCACATCTCAGCCACCTCAAGTGGAAGGAACGCGTGAGAGGGGCAAGGAGGGGTCATCGCGGCGTCTGTCCCTGGAGAGGATGTACAGGGAAGATCAGGCTGGGTCCAGAGGCAACTGGACCAGTGAGCATTGCTGTGGAACTGTTGGAGGTGCGCTTTTAGGTGGATATGGAATGAACAGACACTGTTTTCTGTAACTGTTGACTTGGTGGATGAAAAGGGGCCGCACACCAAACCTGACACACTCAGGGGAGGCCTGCCAGGCGGCTGCACAATCTCGGAGACCTAAAGTCACCACAGAGGATGGTCCGAAACGAAAATGTTCTAAATAAGAGCAGGTCAGGGTGGGCAGTCACATCTCAGGCTAGAGTCCTCCCTGACGAAAGTCCAGCTTTACCTTTTTTTTTTTTTTAGAGATTTTTATTTATTTATTTTAGAGAGAGGGGAAGGGAGGGAGACAGAGAGAGAGAGAAACAGCAATGTATGGTTGCCTCTCACATGGCTCTCACTGGGGACCCGGCCTGCAACCCAGGCATGTGCCCTGACGGGGAATCGAACCAGGACCCTCTGGTTCCCAACCCGCGCTCAATCCACTGAGCTACACCAGCCAGGGCCATCTTTACCTTAACTGAGCCTGTCTGTTGTCCGTTTGCTTCTGTGATAACAGTCCTTCGGAATGCCAACTTTCTTTTTTCCGGGCCCCTCAGCGCACAGGTAGCGACCGCACCAAAGGGAGACCACAAGTCCCCTCCTTGTTACCGTTATCCTGTTCATTGTTGGCTGTGAGCTATCCTGTAGCTGCTTATTAAAAGCAGTGCGTGTCTATCATTTTACTTTTTATCCAATCCCAGAGTTCTCCCTCCCACCACTGTGCTTTCTTCTCCCGCCTCCCTAATCTATTACCACTAGATTTCACGTAACCCACTACCGTCTTCCCTTTCGATG
Source organism: Micronycteris hirsuta (assembly GCA_004026765.1). NCBI lineage: Eukaryota > Metazoa > Chordata > Mammalia > Chiroptera > Phyllostomidae > Micronycteris > Micronycteris hirsuta. Next base: position 13,806 of record PVJI01016851.1, read on the forward strand.
GTCATGTCTAAGCTAAGGTGCAACGCTGCCATTTCCTGGAGCATTTTCTCAGTCTGTTGAGGTTTTGCTGCCTGGCGGTTGTCATCAGTTTGGCTCACATAAACTCATCAACATTCCTACAGGTTTGGACATTTCTTACATTGACCACTTTTAGCTGTGAAATTCTGCAGGAGGTGGGGAGGCTTCGTGGCGTGAGCCTCGGCGAGAAGCTGGCGGAGGCCCGCTGCTCCCTCTTGGTTATTCTGTTCGCCGGGCGAGCTTAAGTCCCGCCTATTTCCTCAAAGGCCAGGTACCATTTTTTTCCTCGTCAAATCCATTTCAAACATCAGATTCATCAGGAACTTTGCGTAAACAGACCTGCAAATGTATAGGTGGCCTCACGTGTTATTGGCATAGTTTTTTGACCACAAGAATATCCATCCTCTTCATCTGACGATTTCGTTCCAGGATTCTAGCCTGTCTGGATCCTCAGAGACCCCCAAAGATTTATGCGCATTCATTGTCGCAGCTCATTTTCATAGAAACTGTGAAATCGCCTCAATGTTCAGTAACAGCGGAAAGGTTTATGTGTTATATCATATGTGTTATAGTCCATCTTTCCAATGGAATCTTGTACAGCCATTGAAAACATGTTTTCCCTTACCAACAAGGAAAACAGGGTAAAATCAGGTCAGCAGTATTATCTCTGGGTTGGAGAAATCAAGGGTGATTTAAGTAGGTGTGGTTTTTTTGGTTTTTTCTTCTTTCATATATTATACATTGGATTCTTACAATGAGAGAAAAAGCAAATACCTCAGTTTCCCTCCTCACACCCGCTCCCACATGAGGCCTCCTGTGCTCCCGACCCTGCGAGCAGGGAGGGCAAGTTCCCGCATTCTCGGCGCAGCTGGGCAACTTCGAGAAACGGTCTACCCTCAGAATTGTGAATGAAACATCGGCTCTCCTAGTCTGGCAAATCCAGTGAGCGAAAGTGACCTCACGGGCGATCTGATCACAAATTCCTAACAGGGCAGTCCCACCCCAGGCCTAGAACTTCCTCAGTGAAAGGTTTATTTTCGTCTTAGGCAAGCCCTGTGGTTGTTCTTCTAGGTTAACACACCTGTGAAATACCTGAGTAATCCTCTTTTCTAGATCCTTGGAGGCAGAGCCATTCTCAGTGAGGGCAGAATTCTCCTGCAGCCCAGCCCTAGAGATTTCCCCGCCTTGCTTTCTCTTAACTCCTTGTAATCTTCCTTCCGGTCCCGCCTTCATTCCAAGTGTGTAGAAGGAACCACAAAACTGTTCTTCTCCAGAGCATCTGCGATCTTGCTCCCCAGCGGCTGTCGTCAGTGTGCCTTGAATAAACTCATAAAAATCTCTGCTGGTTTGGAGGTTCTCCCGTGCACTGAATGAGGGACTTGCAGACAATAGAGTGTCATGGACGGCATTGTTTGATGATTGCAAGACATCAGTGAGCTCCCAGAGAAGCAAGCAGCTGGGCGGAAACGAAAAACCACCTTCAGAAGTTAGGTTTTCTCCCCCGTCTGCTATGAAGGCAGGTCCCATTAATAAGTTTTTTTTTGTCCCTTTAGATTTTGCTCCTCTCGTTCCTGTGGGGAGCCTACTTCTCCTTGCTGACCTCCTTCTCTCCCTCGTACATCTGGTTTGTCTTCCTGCGGATGATGGTGGGCTGCGGCGTGTCCGGCCACGCACAAGGGTAAAGGACCCCCAAGGGAGACACACATACACTCACATGTACTTACATGGACACCATGGTTACTAGATTAACAGCGTCAATAAGTTGCAAATATATGGACTTCACTTGTACTAATTATTTTTGAGCTTTTTTTTTTTTTTTTTAAAGTGATGGCCACTTATTCCTCTAGTTGCTATTGGCCCATCCAAATGATGTTTGGTGAGCAGGCTAGCAGACTGCTGGACTGAGCGGGCGGCAACTTATGTGTTCTGAAGGCTACTCAGTATTTTTTAGAAAAATACTATTTTATTAGACTAAATGCTAAACCAAAAATGTGAACCCCAACCCAGCTGATTCATTTCTTGAGAATCTGTTGGAAGAGTATAGTTTGACCATCAGCACCTGTAACCCTTAGGGGTAACCATTTACAAGGGCTATTTCCCTATGATTTAAGCCCGTGCCAAATGAATTTGCAAAGCAGATATAGAAAGATGGCCTTGGACAAGTGTGCGTGGGTATGAAAGGGGTAAGGCTAAATTTTCAGCGATTTGGGAGCTTCCCTTAAATTAACAGGAACCCTCAGGCTCCTCTCTCCTGGGCACCTGGGAGCAAGGCCCTTCAGAATCTCTTCGGAGACATCAAAGCACTTAACTGTCACCTTAACGTGCTAGGGAAAGAATCGTTCTTCTCTGGGGCGTAAGTTAAACATCAGTCTGCGCTTTGCAGCCCTGGAGGAGTAGGTCGGAATTGTAGCGCATCCCTCAGAGGGAAGCCCAGGAAATACATAGGTTTAAAACCCCAAGCCCTCTCCCTGGCTGGTGTAGCTCAGTGGATTGAGCGCGGGCTGGGAACCAAGTGGTCCTGGTTCTATTCCCAGTCAGGGCACATGCCTGGGTTGCGGGCCAGGTCCCCAGTGAGGGCCATGTGAGAGGCAGCCATACATTGCTCTTTCTCCCCTCTCTTTCTCCCTCCCTTGCCTTCTCTCTAAAAATAAATAAAAATAAAATCTTAAAAAAAAAAAACAAAAAAACCCCCAAGCCCCTGCGAATGACTGCAACAGAGAAGAACTGCGAGAACACTGACAGAACAGGTGTTCATTTATTCTTCTATTCACAGAAGGAATAGGGACGTAATTAGAAACCTGCGCCTTGGCTGCCATCTTTAGTTGAGGAAGCTCCCCGCTCTTGGTTGTCTGTTGATTTCCCAAGAATACTTTAGAGAAGAGAATCAGACCTGGAAAAGCATTTCCAACATTTCTCTTGGCAAAAGAAAGAGGCTAACATCTCTTAAACAGGAAGAGATAACTGGGAATCAATAACTTGGACTTCCTCTAATGTTGGGAGCAAGAGTGTTCACGTAACACCGGGAATAGAAATGTAACCAGAAGAGCAGGTTTAAGTTTACTTCTGGTTTTCTTATGTGGATATTAGCTGTGTTAACCTGAAAGTTAAAAGCCACAGTGAGAGGCAACAAATGTTTATTTCATCCAAGAGAACAGAGAGGCACCGATTCAAGCAAAAACCCAGTGTTCCCGCTAGGAGGAAAAAGTGAGGGGCATTTATGAGAAAGGGAGGGGAAGTAATTACCTGACTAGAAGGAGGAATTTCTATGGCTGCAGATAAGCTAAGCGAGGAATGTCTATAGGTACAGATAAGCTAACACAGTGACCAATTCTAAAGAATGACTTCAATTTTCTCCTTTCCTGTTATCTCTGTGAATAGTTGTTTGGAATACAGCTGCTTCAGGCACAGTCCAAAGGTCATTTTGCCCAGTTTTAACCTCCCAGAGGCTTGGGGATAAGACAAGCAAGGCGGTTCTTCCAGGATGGAGTTCTGACTCCCTTGTGAAGTCACCCCATTTATATTATTTTTTAGAGCTATAACAATTACATTTTGATGTATGATTGTCCAGGAAAAACTCTCTTCTGTTTTCCTTGAACACTGGCACCGTTTCTGAAAATATTTCCCTTCTGACACCAACTGTGTGGATTTTTTCACACACCAACTGATTCTCCAGCTCCAGCTGGATGCCCCACATTCAGTTCTGACCCGAACCGGAGTGAGGGCAGGTCCCACAGGTTAGAGGTCCAATTCCACAAGGCCGCACCCACCTCTGCCTGCTTCACACACCACATGCAAGTCATAGGTATTCCACTTAACCCACGACTTCTGTCTGACTTGGCTCCAAATCGGAAGTTCCCACAAACCCCTTCTCGGGTTTGAGAATTTGCTCGAGTGGCTGACAGAACCCCGGCAAGCAGTTTATTTACTATTGCAAAAGGATTAGTTGTGATATAGGATACGAATGAGCAGCCAGATGAAGGTGTCCATAGGGAATGGTCTGGAAGGGTCCTGAGCCTAGGAGCTCCTGGCCCCTGGGACGGATGTCTCCCCAACCTGGACATCTCCTCTTTGGACACCATGCTTTAGGGGTCTCCATGGAGGCTTCCCCGTGGAGGCAGGATGGGTTATTCACTCATTTCCCAGTCCCTCCTCTCTCTGGAAGGTGGGGGAAGGACGGGACCTTCCACGTTTCTGATCATGGCTTAGTCTTCCCAGTGTCCATTGCCTACCGAGGAGCCTGCCGAGGGTCACCCCTTTGGAACAAAAGATGGTCCTCTTGGGGTAGGAAAGTTAGGATAGGGAACAAAAGCCTCAGGCTCTACCCCTTCCCTTCTCTCTTGGTCAGAGCATCACAGGCCACTTGTTCTCCCTGCCTCACCCCAATTTCCTGTAATTGGGAGAACCAAAAGGAAATCACTATCTGGAGAGGAAAGACAAGAACGAGCCATGTAGGCAGCTGCCCCACCAGCATCAGAAACAGAGGACCACCCTCCCTGCCCCTTCGGCCGTGTTCAACAACCTTCCCCCCAGCCCACACCAGCACATCTTGTTCTCTGAGTTTGCTGCTCTCAATTTTTGAGTGTGTACTATTGCTTTAACAAACTCACTGCGCTTTGCTGAATCTTTCTGTTCTTCCCTCGAATTCCTTCTTCTTCAGTGACAGGGACCTGGATGGGGTTGAGGTCTACCTTTGGCCCTTGCGGGCACCTCCCAGCACCACCGTGATCCAGGAAATTCAGGTGGCCTTAGGAGCTGGGTGTCGGGAGACCGGAATTGAAGGACCAGTGTGAACAGGGACCAGGGCAGAGACCGAGATGCATATTTCTCACCATTTCATGGCGACGAATGCCGTGTCTTGTAGTTCTTTCTCCGTGACAAGAAATAATTACGGTTGTTAAAATAAGTTCTTTGGTTTTATAACAACAAAATCATGTTTTCTCTCCTTCCTGTTTCAGGCTAATTATAAAGACTGAATTTTTGCCTACAAAATACCGAGGTTACATGCTCCCCTTGTCGCAGGTAAGGTAAAACATTATCCCCCAGCGCCGACCTTTCAGAGGTCCCAAGAAAAAGACAACCCTTCCCACTGAGTATTATATATTTGGCAATAAATAAAGTAGAAGGGTATTGCTTTTAAATTTATTTTTAATTTTTCTGATACCAGATTTAGGCAATGAAAACAACAACAGAACATTAGAACCTAACGGACACTGAATAACTCTTTCCGTTCCTCCCAGATTTCTCCCTCCGATCCTTTGTGGACACGGAGGCTCACACCTTCAGTCCTTAGGGGCTGAGCTTTACATTCAACACGACTTCATCGGTGCGCTCCTGCCCAAGGTCACCTGCAGACGTTTTCTCTGCCACCCGCCACGCTTTCCTTAGCGTGCTTCCTGCTTATGCGTTATCCTTGCTTGCCTTATTTTTCAGGTCTCCTCAGGTCATCTGATTTACTCCAATGTGTTTAGCTATCCATGTGCATATTACCGCCGCCCCCCAAATCTTTATCCACAACCGAGAGTACCCCCTTGACCTTCAGACCCAGGTAGCCAGTCCCCTGATAGCGACTTGAATATCCTACGGTCCCTTAAACAAACATCCGTAGACCTAACCTTTTTATCTTCCTCTGAGGACTCTTTTTTACTTTCAGGTGACAGCAAACGCTGTCCTTCAGTCATCTGAGCCACAAACTCAAGGGCCATCCTGGGCCCCTCCCTGTCCCTCACACCCACTCCAGGAATCACCACCCCCCAGTCCCCCCACAGCCGCGTGTCCCCTTCACCTCCAAAAGGTGTGCCGTGTCCATAGGCGAAAAAACAATTTGGGGGGTCGTTTCGTTACTACAGTCCTTTTCAACGCCACGTCACCTGTTACCTGGTGGCCTGCAATGGTTTGCCACTGACCTTCAGAAAGGTCGTCCCTGGTCACTCAAGTCACTGTGTTTGTAGCTCTTATCACTACCTGAAATCATCTTGTTTGGGTTTTTTTTGGAATAGAATTCCTTGTTGATGAAATAGACACCCCTAAGTGGTCCCCCAAAGGATCTTTTATAATATTAATCTTCTCTGTGGAACGAAGTTACCATTTATTCTCTGTGTTGTGAGAGGAAATAATGCTCGTTCAGAATTGTCCTCATTTCCAGCCGGTGGGACCTGGGTTGGCCGTCATGTTCTTTTTTTTTTTTTTTTTTAATTTTTTTTTTTAAGATTTTATTTATTTTTTTTTAGAGAGAGGAGAAGGGAGGAAGAAAGAGCAATGTATGGTTGCCTCTCACATGGCCCTCACTGGGGACCTGGCCTGCAACCCAGGCATGTGCCCCGACTGGGAATCAAACCGGGACCCTCTGGTTCCCAGCCCGCACTCAATCCACTGAGCTACACCAGCCGGGCTGGCCGTCATGTTCTTTATCGATATCAAATGATCTCCAAGTTATATTTTTTAGTGTGAAAAGCAAAATATAAACCTTATTTTTAGTATGTTACGATTTGTGAAAAGAGAGAAGAGTATAATACTGTATCCTTATTAGCTGAGGACAGCTTTAGAAGGATGTAAGAAAAACTGAACACCGGTTCCTTCTGAGAAGAGGAACTGGATGGCAGGGAGCTCGGAGAAGAAAATCTGCAGGGTTCTTTGCGCCTTGAGTTACAAACCAATGAATCATTTATCCAGGAAAACAAAAGCCAGTGTCTGGGGCCCCAGATTTTTAAAACTTTGGTGACATTGTTGACCCTCGGTCTAGCTGAGTCCCCCACTCACCGACAAGCAGATGGAGCCCCAGGGAAGTGACGTGACCTCCCCCGTTCATCCAGGTCCCGAGTGGAACCCGAGCCCCAGCTCCTCAGCCAGACCCTGTTCCGGTGGCGACACGCTGGACGGGCCCCTCCTGGGGAGGACGGCCATGCGGAGCCCGTTGGAGAGGCGCGATTTCACCTTCCGTTCTCGCCCCAGGTTTTCTGGCTCGCGGGCTCCCTGCTCATCATCGGCCTGGCCTCCGTGGTCATCCCCACCATCGGCTGGCGCTGGCTCATCCGCATCGCCTCCATTCCTGGCATCATCCTCATCCTGGCCTTCAAGGTGAGGAAGCTGGTGGGGCTCCCCACCTCGTCCTTCCCCCCAGCTGGCCCACCTCTGTATTTAAGCCTCCATCCCTGTCAGCGTGTGTGGAAAGGGCATTTTGGCAGGGCTACCGTGCCAGGCTGTCTGGAGGTGTGAACGTGCAGAATCTGGGGGAGAGCAGGGAGGCTGGGTGGCTGGGGTGAGGGGTGCCGGCGGGGGGGGGCTGGCAAGACAGGCCTGTGTTCAGATTCGGAAGGGCCTCGCCGGCCAGGGGCACTTGGAGGTGTGAGGGGGGAGTGGGGTGCTGCTGGGGGAGAACCAGCTGGCCTCGACTGGGTGTGAGGCAGGAGGGGCCGGAGCGGGCCCGGGGGCTTCTCCAGGTCCCTGCCTCCGTGTAGTCTTCAGCCATCAGTGTGGCAAGGTGCTCGGCCTTCGGCACTGCTTCCTTCACCTTGTGGGTGCTGGGGGCGCCTGCCGTGGTCACCCTTTAGGTTGCCGATTGTGGGGAGATCCTGGGACCCCTGCAAAGGGCTGGGGTGACAGAGCACTGGAGGGGCACTGGGGGCGGCAGCTATCTTACTCATTGGATGTAAGAAGTTCATTGTATTAACAAGTACTTGAGCCAAATTGGCATGAAGCTCAGTATCAGCCTGATATCGCCCAAGATGAGACTGGTAAGGAGCATGCGACCTTTTTTCCCAAACCGACCTGGAATGCAAGAGCATGCCTGTCACTGTGTGCCTGTGTGCCAGCCACACTCCTGTCCGTCGCCGGAACCGGGACGCTGTATTAGCCTGTGGAGCCCTAAGAGCCGTACCCTGGGGCCCGCAGCCGCTGCAGCTCTGGTGTCCTTTGTCATCTGTGCCTAGTTTATTCCCGAATCTGCTCGGTTCAACGTCTCCACCGGGAACACCCAGGCTGCCCTGGCCACGCTGCAGCACATCGCCAGGATGAACCGCTCGGTCATGCCGGAGGGGAGGCTGGTGGAGCCCATCCTGGTGAGTGCCCAGAAGGGAGGTCTTCTCCCCCCTCATCCCCGCCTCCCTGCGGGGGCCACCCGGAACCTCCCCCACCCCGTAGTTGTGGATGGCTAGAGGGCAGGGGGCCGTGGCTCTCTTGTCCTGCCCCTAGGGGATGAGAGACAAGAGCAGAGTAGATGGGACTAATCCAGCTCCACCGGGGAGCCCTGGTCAGTTACCCGCCTTCACTGTCCTCATCAATAAATGGGGCATGATAACACCTGCCCTGCAGAGCTCGTCACAGGATTAGCATCACTGTTGACAGAGGAGAGATTGTTTTACAATATAATTTTCTTGTACTGGCCTTGTCTTATTTTGATATCAAAATTATAAACCCCTTAAATGATTTTTAAAAAGACTTTTAAAATTTATTTTTAGAGAGAAGGGAAGGGAAGGAGAGAGGGAGAGAAACATCAATGTGTGGTTGCCTCTCGCTTGCTCTCTACTGGGGAGCTGGCCCGCAACCCAGTCATGTGCCCTGACTGGGAATCGAACTGGTGACCCTTTGGTTTGCAGGTTGGCGCTCAATCCACTGAGCCACAGCAGCCAGGGAAAGTTCTTGTTCTTTTTTGTCTGACCTATTTAGCATGACATTCTCAAGATCCATCTATAACAAATGGCACTCTTTCCTCCTCTTTATGGCCAAGTAGTGTTCCATTATGTGAATGCACCACATCTTCTTTATCCAGTCAGCTGAATATTCTTCAGACACCACCTTTTTTGCCCAGGGTCCTTCAGTGCCCCCACGGACTACTGGGTGTAGCCCAGAATCCCCCTCTGGCATTAAGGTCTTCTGTAATCTTCTGGCATTAAGGTCTTCTGTAATCTTCCTCTGTCAGCCATTGGACCCTTGGGTGCATGGCTAAGTATAGGTGTTTACCAACCTACAGACCTCATCTTAACTTAATCACCTCTTTCAAGGCATTATCTCCAAGTACAGTCCCACTCTGGGGGTTAGAACTTCAACATATAAATTTGGGGGGGACACAATTCCCATAAAACCACCCTGCCCTCCTTCCCCCTCTATATTCTCCACAATCTCCATCCTCCATCCCCCTCCTAATCCTTCTCCTCTGCCCGCCGCCTGCCCTTCTTCCCTCTGCGTTCCTTCTCTTGCCTCCAGCTCTCAGCCCGCCCATCATGCCCATTAAATGACCTTGTCCTCCTCAGTCTATTGTGCAAGGCCTGTGGCTGCAGAGACCCAAGCAGTAGGCATTGCCTTTTACAGTCTGATTAGAGAGACGAGACTTATGTGGGAAAGCATCCATAACAGCAGAGCCCAAGTGCTTGGAGCCAGGTGAGCCGTGCGGGTGGCAGGTGGGTGTAGGATCGGGGCAGAGAGGAGACTGTGAGGCAGGACAAGCCCCCTTCAGGCACAGGTGGGACGTTCACTGAGCAATGGAAGGAGAGGAGAGAGGCCACCACAGGCAGAGGATGGGTGTGAGCCAGGCCCGAGGCAGGGATGTGCCGCGGGTTTGGTCCCATCAGCTGCAGTCAGAAGCCACGCAGGGGAGGCTGGGCAAGATGCCGTGGGCAGTGGAGCCTCCGCAGCTTCACGCCAGAGACTCTGACATGAGAGGCCCTGGGACTGTTTGGGGAAGGATCTCCCCACGGATGTGGGGAATGAGTCCACCATTTGGATTGCAGCCAAAGGTTCTGCACCAAATGACTTATTAGGATAACATTTATGATTCATTGGGATTCGCTAGAGATTCCGCTTTCTTTATCTTTGGTGAACTTGGGGACGTGGGGGACCATAGTCCCATTTAAACCAAGGCGACACAGCAGAGTTGGATGGCCAATACTCAGGGCTGCTGCTCTGGAGACGTGAGCTCCTGTCTGGCTCTGCCTTCAAACGGCTGTGTGATCTTGGGCAAGACACTTAACCTCTCTGGGCCTCGCATTCTGTGTTGGACAGTGCGGGGATAGGCCTAGATCAGAGGCTTCCAATGGTGACTAACCAGAGCCTCAGTGTGTAAAACCTATGGAAGCGAAGTCTCAGCTGCTTCGCTCCACCCACCAGGACCTCCAAGAGCTCAGCCGAAAGGTCCCCGGAGCTGACCTCTAAATTCCTTCAAGCTCTTCTGTGAGAACAAAACCCTGGACCCCCAGACCACCCTCCTGGACTCTCTCAAGGGATCCTATGATCCTAGGTCTGTTTGTGAGAAAAGCGTACTTGGTTTTCAGCTGAGAACCCCCAAAGCTTTCCGAACTTTATATAACATCCATCACTGTCCATCATAGAGAACTCATCCTTATTTATTTTTAACCAAAAGTACTTTATAGGTACTGACTGTGGATAAGAACTATTACTAATTACCCTAAAGACACAAAAAGAAATTGGGTACCCTATCGTCTTTTCAAATTTACCACATTTTTTTCTTCAAAAAGCCTCATGCTCTTTTTAGATGTTAGGTTTTTTATTTTGATGTCAATATTAGAAGAATCTCCCATGAGTCTTGCAACTGTTTTCACGCGCCCTCCTATTTCCCCCCACAGCCCTCGCTGGCAGTCGTGAGAAGGGACCATGTGGAAGGGCTAGAATCACGAGCTCGGCCAGGCTGGGTGTCGCCAGTGATAGTACGTGTGCAAAGACCGGTGGGCTGGGGCGAACGTGTGAGCAAGGACGATGGGTTTGGGCGAGGTGTACCCGCGGGCGCTCAGTGGTTATCTCAGCCCCGCATCCCATGTCGTCCCTCGTTTTTAAATATTTTATTAGCATTTCATATCTAAAGTATTAGAGACATCTTTGCTTGTCCTTAACCACTACGCCTATTTTGTCTCCCCCTTTTTACTACCCCAGGAAAAAAGAGGAAGGTTTGCAGACCTGTTGGATGCTAAATATTTACGGACCACATTACAGATCTGGGTGATATGGTAAGAATATAGTTATTTCAAAATGAGTTTTCAAGAAACAAGCATTTGGAGAAAGACTGCTAAATGCTGTTGGGAAGAAAAACACAAGAAAGACCCCAGCAATCTTGTATCTTTCTACTAATACCACCAACCAAAGAAATATATCAAATAACGATTTTTTTAAATGGAGAGAAAGAAAAAAATCCTAATTGTCTAGGAGGGGTGTCCCACCTCTGTCCCGCGGGTCGCATGCAGCCCAGGATGGCTATAAATGTGGCCCAACACAAAACCATACATTTACTTAAAACAGTATGAGATTTAAAAAAAAAGTTTTCTTTAGTGTTTGTGTATTTAATGTGTGGCCCAAGACAACTCTTCTTCTTCCAGTGTGGCCCAGAGACGCCACACGGTTTTTCATTTTTCATCCAGGCATAGCCTGCTGTTCACCGTTACAAATCCCCCTGATGGCCAGAGGTAGAGACTGGCTGTACCAAGCGGTGGGAAGGGGGCACAGTCGCTGGAACGTGCACCCTGCTCATTGGAGCTCTAGTCAGTACCAGCGCTGTGGACAACTCTTTGGAGAAATGTCTGTTACAGTTGAAAGTACGCCCGTCCTATGGCTCCGCAGTTCCATCCTGGGTCTGTGCCCGACAGAAACGCACACGTACATTTCCCAAGCATTTACATGGATGCCATAGCATTGTTTCACTTGTAACAGCCCCGGACTCTCGACAGCCCACAAGTCCGTCAACAGTATGAAGGATAAATTGTGTTAGGTTCATAAAGTGGAACGGCGTACAATAGCAAAGAGGAGAAAACTAGTAGTGACCCTCGGCATAGCTGAGTCTTACCAAGGCAGTGATGAGCAAAGGAAGCCAGACCCACATAATACACATTATGGGATTCCATGTATATGAAGGTAGAAAAAGGCAAAACTGATCGACAGTGTTTGAATTCAGCAAAGTGGTTGTGTATCTGCCTTCTTCACAGTGTGATCTTTATTAATAGATTGGTGTATCTCCCCTTGAGACTTTTTAATTTTTAAAAACCTCAAAATTTGGAAATTAAACAAATTAAAGCTACTTTAATAACAACGGGAGATATTTGGATAGTGTTCCTTTAAAATATTCCGTTACAAAAATTTCCAAACGCACGTGTGAGCGGAGAGGACTCCGTGACAAACGCTGATTGGCTCATTGCCCAGATCGGAGGGTCGCCGGTCTGCACCCCTGCTTGCTTGGAACCTGTCCCCGTGTGGCAGTGCTTCCCAGCAGGCCCCGGGCTTCGTGACTCTCCATCCCCAGACACTTCACTCAGGATCTCAACTACTTGCCCTGACCCGGGGGCGGGGAGGGGCGGGGCTCAGCGGGGCGGGCGTCATCCCATCAACTGAAGGGCAGCAGAGTCCATGCCTGGTCAGGGCACGTGTAAACGGCAACTGGTGGATGTTTCTCTCCCTCCTTTCCCCTCTCTCTAGAGAATCAATACGCAAGTTGCTTCTCAGCCTCTTGGCTAAGATCAGTGTAGAATCGATCAGCAGGTCCTCAAGAGGACTAACAAAAAAAAGCATCTCGGCTACCTGAGGACATTTTCTCAGATGACTCCAATCCGATAATCACACGGACAAGATTAGCAACCAGCACGTTGGTGACAGCCAATACCCAGAACAAACGTGATCACCCCCAATTATCCCCACACGTGTCTTTTATGGGTGGCTTTTCGAACCATTCCTGCAAAACTGAGACAGACACGAGGTGGGGCGTGGAGGGTGAGTTCCAGGGAGGCAGACATTTTTTTTTTTGACTTCAGTATATGAACTTCTCTGCATGTTACTTTTCTATTTCAACAAAGATATTTACTGCAGAACAGGAAGAAAAGAGAAAGCGAAAACACAAACCTTCCATGGCTCCTCATGGCCTGCTGAAGACCCTTTGTGATAGGCGGGGTTCTGCAGTGACCCCAGGTTGACCCCCCTCCTGGGGATTCGATGGGACACTCATTTGGATGCTGATGGGAAGGGACTGTGTGGCTGTGACTGCAATCACGAGGCCCTAAAGCAGGGCGAGGATTCTGGATTCAGCAGGTGGGCCCCGTTGAGTCACTTGAGTCCTCACAAGAAGAGAAATTTCTCCAGCTGGAGTCAGAGAGCTGGAGAAGGGAAAACAAGAAGAGGCAGAGAGAAGGCGAGCGCTGAGGTTCAAAATAGGAGGACTGGGCCCCGCGCTGCTGCTGGCTTTGAGGACGAGGAATGGGGGAAGCCCACAGAAGCTGAGACCAACGGGTCAGCAGCCAGCAAGGGAAGGGAGAGGGGTTCTCCGCACCCCGGGCCACACCACCCCCGCCCCCCGCCCCCCACCCCCGGGGGGCTGCATTCTGCCCACCTGCTGGGTGAGCTTGGAAAATGGATTCTTCACCCCCAGAAAGGCACGCGACCCTGCCTGCCCTCTCATTCCTGCCTCTGACACTCAGGGCAGAGACGTCAGCCAGACCCACTGAACTTCGGACCTCCGGAACTGCGAGATACGAAGCGTGCTGTTTTCAGCCACAGCGTTTGTGCAGCGACAGAAAATGAATCCAGACTTCAAACTTTTTCACCCGGCCTGTGGGGTCCTTCCTGCCCAGCCGGCCCCTCCTGCTGCCCAGTGTGTGGCTCCCCGCCAACCCCCCCCAGATCCGTGAGCCCTGCTTTCTTCCCTCCCCTCGCTCTGCCTTTCACCAGAAACGCTCCCAGTTCTCCCTGCAGCTCTTGGTGGCTTTCCTCACGGCCATGGTTTCTCACTTCCAGGCTGGGCATCTCTTTCGCCTACTATGGAGTCATCCTGGCCAGTGCGGAGCTGCTGGAGCGGGACCTGGTCTGTGGTTCGAGGCCCGAGTCCAAGCCCGAGACCACGGTGGCGGTGAGTGCGGGGGTCTCCGAGGAGAGCCAGAGCCCCTGCCACTGCCACATGTTCGCGCCCTCCGACTACCGGACCATGATCATCAGCACCGTCGGCGAGATCGCTCGTGAGTATCTCCCGTATTGGCCCCTCCGTTCTGGGCCGGGGACAGGCAACTCAGGGCCAAGACGCGCTACCCTTCACAGACCTGGCTGCTGCCTGGCGGAACGGACCGCCACCTCCCCCGCCCCTCGCCAGACCCACAGCCTCCTGGGTGAGCTGGGGTGGGGAGGAGACATGTGGAGGCGCAGTTTTGAATCGCTAAATTCTACCGATCCTGAGATGCTTTTCTTCCCCTTCACCTTGTAATAGCCCTGAAATTGGGATGTCTTACAATGGCATGTTAGATTTTAATCTGCAGTACTGTTTCTGTTTTAGTAGATGTACATAATGGTATTTAAAATTCAGTGGCGCCTTGAATTGGAAGGAAAACTGTCTAAAACACTTAAAACATAGGTCTAGCAAGTAGGCAGTGACCATGATAAGCATCCTGGGCATGAAATGTCTTTCATACGCACCAACCAGTGCCTGCTGTTCTTGGGCCACGTGGAAAAAGCGTGCCAAAGGGGCCCTGAAGTCGGTGACCATGGGACTGGGTCTTGGCCGGAAGACGCACGAGGTGTGGAGGAAGTTGCTTCTCTCTGAAATGACAAGGAGGAATCTGGTGCTGATAAATGCCGCTCGCTTTCAAGGTTCCAGACACTGTCCTTGTCGTTGGCTTTGCAGTGAATCCTCTCAACATCCTGGGCATTAATTTCCTGGGCAGACGGCTGAGCCTTTCCATCACCATGGGCTGCACGGCTCTGTTCTTCCTGCTCCTCAATATTTGCACCTCAAGGTATTTTCTCTCTGGTTGCTTCGAAATAAGCTTCATGCAGTGGTTTTAAGACGGGATCTTCTATCTCATAGTGTACATTGGGGGTCAGGGTCAAGTCCCTTTCACCAGGGGAGTAGCGCATGGGCTGCTCGTTCCTCTGGAATGATCTTGCCTGGCGTCTACCCTGGTAGCTCCCTCTTCCAACTGACCCGGCCCCTCCTCGGCTCTCATGACGTGGGTATTGGTACGAGTGTTCTCACTTCACCCCCCCACCCCACCAAAATGTTTAGGGTCTTTAGGCAGAGCTTCCTGGGGAAGTGGGACTCTAGTTGTTAGTCAAATTATCCTGACCATTTTCAAGACAGTTTACTGATACATTGTATCTATATATCTCTCTATATTTTATATATAAAAAAAACATAATCTGTGGTGTGAAAATTAATTTCACTTTTAATTTGTGACCCTAGAGTGTTCTCAGTTATAATGACTATATATCACTTATTCTGCAAACCGTCTGCACCATTTTTTGGGGATGGGGTGCCACGCTGGAATGGCACACTTTGGGGGTAGGATTGGAGGTTTGAGTCAGGCGTTTGCTTTAGCTCCCCACACTCAGGCCAGTGGAGAAGCAGCCGGTCATCTGTGTGTGTGTGTGTGTGTGTGTGTGTCAGCATCTGTAACGCCCTTGGCTGGGACCACGGAAGGCCCTCCGCGTTGCCTTTGGTAACTTCTCTCGCTTCCTGTTCCCTAGTTCCGGCCTCATTGGCTTCCTCTTCATGCTGAGGGCTTTGGTGGCGGCCAACTTCAACACCATCTACATTTACACCGCTGAGGTTCGTTTCGGGGAGGGGTCGGTCCCATGGGGGAGGGAGACAAGCTGCTTAGAGGATGTCCCGCCGTAGACAGTGCATCCCTGGCGCCTGTCGTCTTGGGGTGATTTTCTAAAACACATCCCATGAAAGCGATGCTGGAAGGTTTGTCTGACAGGGAGCTTCCCTGCCCCACTGAGTCTGGTGAAAGCCAGTGTCGAGAAGAAAGATAGGACCTGTCCCTTTCTCCCTAGACAGCATTCAAATAAAAAAGAGCTCCCTGCCCCAGCAGCACACTTCCTCCCCAAATAAGGCCCGCAGCTGCGTGTTGATGTTAAAATGCAAAGCTCCTGATTTCTCTCTCTTTGAAACGAGAATGTATTTTTCACCTTTACTCCTTTGAAAGATCACGCTGCCTTCGCCTGTTGTTTGCGGCATGTAGCTTAAATCGAATTGCAACAGTAATTTCTTCTTTCTCATTTTACTGAATTGATGTCTCCTGTATGCAAGGCTGTACCCGAGGGAGCTAGAGGATCTTCTCTTAAACCCTCCCTTTTAAAGAGCTACTGTGCCCGAAAACAAACCGTTTCTGCACAGGGAACAGTATTGTAGCCGGAGAAAGTGGTGCTATCGGGACTGATAAAGCTGCCCTCGTTTCCATTTCTGGAAATGGAGAAGGCTGTTCAGGTTACAGACATGACATGTCGAAAACATTAAAGCCGCAGAAAAATATTCCCCTCCCATAAAAACAGGAAATTATGGCATATTTGGCGTATACGTAACACTTCATTTAGTTCCATTAACATCTTCTAGAAGTATCTTGTGAATTTATGAACCCCAAAATCAGTGTGTGGTAATGATCGCTTCTACAGCTATGTTTGGAAATCTTCAATTTGACATTTTGGAATGTTTTCATTTAAAGATCATTCCTAAGGTTTTTTTTTTTTTTTCCTGATGCTCATTTAAAGCGTCATCCATTATTCTATCTCCCAGAATTGTGAAAATGTGAACAAAAGAGTTTATTGATATTATGTGAAGAACATCTCCATGTATCTGCATCCGTGTTTTCAGGCTTAGTCAGCAGCCTCACTTTCTAGAGAGGAAGCGAGCCCCCCACAACAGCATTGCACCCCCAGACCTTGCCCTGCAGACACAGCAGGGCTGCTGAGACAGGAAAACATCTTCTGCATTTGGTGGTGGCTTGTAACAAGATGCAGCCTCATAAAGGGACTGTGAGCTTTGTTTTAGTGAAATGATAAAAACTGTTTTTTTGTTTTTTTGTTTTTTGGGGTTTTTTTTTGGTATTGTATGGCCCCGAGAGAAAATTCTCCAGAGTTTTGAAAAACCATTGTTTCATATATTCTCCCTATCATCTCATTTTTTAATACCATTTGCTTATTAAACGTTCACTAGTTCCTGTAAGAATTCTGAATTAATGAAACTCAGATGAATGAGTTTTTACTATAAATGTAAGAAAGTTGTGGGAAGGAAGTAGATTTTGCAGCGAGAACGTGGGGGAGGGCATGGCGTGTGCCTGGAACGCTGGCAATTCTTCACTGATCCTTGTTTAAGGGTTCATCAAATCGTTATTACTCGGGGTACATTTTCCTTCAGTACAACCACCTTTATGCATTTATAGCTCTAAAGAGGAAATTTTATGTCTGATTCCAGAGCTTTTCTAAAATTGTATTTTGAATATTAAATGCATAGTTTGGAATTTGCTCACTTAAAGGATCATTTCTAAGTGTTGATTCTTCTGTGACAGATATGATTTAAAAAATCAAAATTGTGTATCTGAGGAAATGAATGTCTTATTCTCTATCCTATATAGAATATTTGGTATTTAATATACAGGGGTGGGCAAAGGGAGGTTTCCAGTTGTGAGTGCGTGAGTTTATTCTTGTATTGTTACTTACTAATTATTATTTATTTCTTAGTTGTCTTCTTATTACTATTATTATTATTTTGTATCCTTACTTATGATTTACCTTTTAGGTAATGCTGGCTGGTGATTTCCCTTCCTTTGCCCACCCCTGTATTCGTTCCAGCCTTGGGAGGGGAGGGCAGACAAGAAGCCTGACTAACTGATGCTCTCGGCCCTCCCTCCAGGTTTACCCCACCGCGATTCGTGCTTTGGGGATGGGGACCAGCGGCTCCCTGTGTCGCATTGGAGCGATGGTGGCACCATTTATATCCCAGGTACCCCCAGGAGTCTCTGCAGGGAGGACGGGTCTAAGGGAGGTGGGGTGAAAGGGACCCTGGGTCTCCTGGGTTAAGGGTGTAACCCAGGATTTCTGTTCACTGAGTGAGTTTTCTTGCACGGCCGTTTTCCATTGTCTGGTGGATCTGAATAGAGGAAGAAGCTAAATTACTGCGTGCTGGCTTGCAGTGCGTCAGTAGCAGGCATGGCAAATGCGAGCAGGTTTTAGATTTTGCTGGGCGTTGCTGGGGAGGATGCAGAGGGAATGGATGACCCAGGAGGCTGAGTCGTGGAATGAAAATGGGCTCTGACCTGGGCCCTGTCCCTGGGTGCAGGTGAATAATAGAGCACAGCTGTGCGGGGAGGTGGCCTTGGGCAGGGTAAGTCCAGTGGTCTGGCCAATCAGACTCAGGCTGGGGTAAAATCCAGCCCTGACTGGGACCCATGGAAAGAGTTGTCTCAGGAGGAAAACAGGCAGATATGGTGACCGGCACGGTCACAGTGCCTCAGGGTTTAATGACTGGTCTCCCTCTGGTCCTTCCCTTTTGGGCACAAGAGAATGAATGGGCTGCCTGTGACAAAAGCCGGAGTGAGGCCGGGCCCTGGGAGGGCCTGGCCCAGGCAGTGGGGGCTGACGGGAAACTCGCCTCCCTGAGCATTCAGAGTGTGCTATGCTTGCCTGTGTGTGCGGCCTCCCCCCAAATCTCAGACGAGTGTGTCCTCAGATCCAGCCACCAGAGGACAGCAATGCACTCTTGCGGTCCTAGAAAGGGACTCTCATTGGCCAGGTCTGGTTAACTGTTCATACTTGAGCTAAATCAGTTATGGCCGAGAGTCAGGGGCATGTACAAGTGAGGCTGAAGGGGATTTGTGATGTGCTTTTATAATAAGAAAGTGTTATAATGGTCTGCCTCTGACGCAGAGATGCTAAAACCCATGCCATTTCCTAGGTGGTGAGAGCCACAAAGATGTCTTGTTATGTTACTGAGGTGACCTGTGCACTGCACCTAAGGATGGGGACTGGTTGCCAGGAGAACCGATCCTGTGATTAGAGGGCCGGAACTTTCAGTCCCACCCCCTGGCGTCTTCGGAGCCGGAGCCGAGAGGGGCTGGAGGCGGAATCCCTCACCGATGGCCAGGGCTGTGGTCAATCAAGTCTGTGTGGTGAAGCCTCCATAAAACCCCCAAGGGAGGGTGAGGAGCTCCCAGATTGGGGAACCAGGATGCTTTTGTGCGTCACTGTGCTGGGCCCCAAACTCCGCGAGGACACAAGTCCTTCATTTGAGACCTTGCCCTGTGTATTTCTTCATCTGGCTTTTGAGTCATATCTCTAATATCCGTTATTGTAAACAGACAATCTAGTGGGTGAGCAGGTTCCCGAGTCCTGTGAGCTGCCCTCGCACATTAATCGAACCCAAAGGGAGGGGCGCAGGGACCCCTTGATTGACAGCCAGTGGTCAGAAGTGCAGGCAGTAGCAGGACTGAGTGCATCTCAAGTGGGGGCAGCCTTGTGGGGCCGCGCCCTCAGCTCTAGGGCCTGACGCCCCCTCCAGGCAGATGGTGTCGGAACTGAGTTGCTTGGTGGTGGAGGGGAAACCCCCAGACTCCCCCCAACATGCCGCACATTGTAATTGGGTGCAGAACCCAAAACAGAGGTGCAGTTTTCGGGCAAAGCGCTGTCACGGGCTGAGCAGACCGTAAGTCATTTTCTGTAAGTCATCAGAGATTGTTACCATTAACTTTTTACGGTCTTGGGCGTGCTTTGCCCATCTGTCTTAAGGAAAAATGGGGGCAACTTTTGTCTGGTGATTTTGCTTTTCGAAGTTTTTTTATACTTTCTCACCATTTTCAGAAAAGGATATAATGGGGAAGGACAGCAGTAGAATACTCCTCCTGCTTCTGGAGGATCAGATCAGGGAACAGTCCATTTTCCAAGATCCAATCAGGAACTGAGTCTTTGGGACGTTTTCTCCGGGTACCTGTGGGTAGTTTTCCGGGGGCTACACTGTGTTTGGTGGGTTTACGGATCAGAAATGGTCCCCAACAGGGGCCAGGTCCCTGGGGCCATACAGCTCTGCTCTGCTCGGCATCTTGGAGCTGAGTCGTTCTCGATGCTTCTCAGTTAGCTCAGCCATCTTTCTGTGCCTCCCTCATTTTAAAAAGAAGATAAGTAACAGCGCCCACTACATAGGTTTGTTCTGAGAACTAACTTAGATTGAAAGGTTCTCACTTAGCCCAACTTTTGACCCATAGTAAGCTCTCAATAGATGTTCTCTAATAATAATGATGATGCATAACAAGCAAGGCCTAATGCTAAATAGTCAAATAAAAGTATTCCTATGATTGATAAAATTTTAAGTTTGTGTGTGTGTATGTATATATTTAAGTTACATCCATCACTCTGCAATCGGGATGTTTGCTGTCCTTAGCAGGTTAGCAATGGGAGGTTTAGAATCTGAGGAGATTTGTTTGCTCCTAGGGCGCCTGCCTGGGTTTGGGGTGGGGCGAGCTGCTGTCGACAGTGGGGCTCCGTGTCGCTCCCAAGTCACTCAGGCAGCCTTGCCTTGGACAGAGCTCTCCGACCCCCGTGCCTGTCAGAATTGCCAGGGGGACTTGATGACGTGAGGATTCATGACTCCACCCAAAGACCAATTCTGTGTATGGGACCGTCACCTGTAGTTGTGACAAGTACCCTGAGTGACTCTGAGCCGACTGGCCTGTGTCCCCCCCTCTCTGAGAGGCACCACCGTCCGCAGGGACCAGGGACCATACCAACTGGGAGAGGAGCTCCTATTGCAGTTTCACTTCGTCCCCTTCCCTTCTCTCTCTCTCTCCCTCCATCATTTTACTCTTCCTCCTTGTGTGCCCTCCCTAAAACAGGCCATTAAACCAATTTAAAATGTTTACATATTAATGAGTAAAATGCCCACATACTTAATGACCCTATTTATAAATTTCATTTAAAAATCTCTTTGAAATGAGTGTTTCAAGATGTTTGAAACTTTAATGGTAGAGAAATAGTAGGAGTTGTTGGTATATAGCCCCAGAAAAGTGAGAAGGGGAGATTCTGCTCCGGATTTATTAAAGCCACAGCCAGTACACATGGGGCGGGCACAGGGCCTTTGCCTGCACACCGGGGACCGCCTTCCCGCTTATTCTGGGGAGTGGCAAGAAGTCGGGTGCCTTAGGCATGCCAGGTTCAGCGACGCTGGGCGTGCCGGTGCTCCTACAGGTGATTACGGGCCTTCCTGCATGTGTGTGGCTTTGGACTTCACCCAAGGTTTGCACTTGAGGCCCATGGAGCCACAGCCACGTAGCTGTGGGGACTACAGGGTCTTGGGAACACAAGCAAGATTGTTTTCTTGTGGCCAGGCTTCACGTGGTGTCACATCAAAAGAAACACGGTCAGCATTGAATAAAAGCATTGACAACATTTTAAATCTTTACAGAAGCCACTTATAGGGTATCAATGCAGAAGTCCATTTGGAACTCCCAGCAAAACCTTTAAAAGTCCTCTTTGTACCCTGGCTAGTGTAGCTCAGTGGATCGAGTGCGGGATGCGAACCAAAGAGTCGCTAGTTCGATTCCCAGTCAGGGCACAAGCCTGGATTGTGGGCCAGGTCCCCAGTAGGAGGTACGTGAGAGGCAACCACACATTGATGTTTCCCTCCCTCTCTTGCTCCTTCCCTTCCCCTCTTCAAAAAATAAACAAAACATAAATAAAATCTTGGAAAAAAAAAAAAAAAAAAAGGTCCTCTTTGCCTGCCTCCCCTCTGTGATTCCCCAGTGGCATGGCAGCTGTCCCTGGTCTCCAGTCTCATCCCCACAGTCTCATCACCCCTCAAAGTTCAAACTCTACCAAATGCAGCCTGAGCCAGCTCTTCTCTGCCCCCCCTCCCATAGATTTCTGGTGCTCTTGGCTCTCTCTGAAGCAGCTCTCTGCTCCCCCTAACCGAAATCATATAGCCTCTCAGCCTTCAGAAAGAAGCTGGATACACAGAGAGTCCTCATTAGGAGGCAGGAGAATTCCTTCACTTAAGAATCTGTTTTGGGAACTCATTCGACAAGTTATTTTTGGAGTTATCTTCTACAAATTCTAGATGCCTTTTACACAGACCACTATGGAGGATTCAACCAGATACAACCTATAACTGATAGAATAGAACTGAGAATTATTTTATCTCAATTCAGCATTTGAGCAGCACTTTACCGCATGCTTACTCTATGCCTGGCATTGTTCCAGCTCTGTTTATTTGTTATGTCACGTTGTAGCTTGAAATTAGTACAGGGGAGTATTTATACCATGGGCATTGGCAAGAGCTACTCTCGGGGCCTCTTCTCTTTGGAAGGCAGGCTGTCAACACCTGGCAGTGCCCCACCACGAGCCTCCTGCTCCTAAGAAACCGGCATTCAGGTTGGGTACTCTACAGATATGTAAATGTTAAGATAGTTCAGATTGTGATACGTGCTTTGGAGGTGATATCATCTTGAGTAAGAGGGGTGATGGGTCTTTTAGGCAAGGCTGCTCTGGAGTTGAGACATGAAGGATGAGGAGGTGACAGCACGCAAAGGGAAACAGCATTTCAAGTAGGATGGCAGCTGGTGCCCTAAGGACCTGCATGGAGACAGGGCAGGTACTGGTGTGTTCCAAGAACAGGAAATAGCTGTGGTGAGCAAAGTGGAGACAAGCGCAGGGAGAACGCCCCTTGCAGACATGCGGAGGGCATTGGATTTTTTCCCTAGGAGTAGTGGGAAATGATTCAAGGGTTTTAAGCAGGTGAGTGTGGGTGGGGGGCGGACAAGGATGGGACAAGCTTATAATTAAACTCTTAATTTCACCTTGCCATGTACCATTCACATGAAAAGGGAAATTTCAGAATTCTAGAAAACGCTTTGTCTCAGAGTATAAAGACAGAGGTAAAGATTACATTGTATTTCAGCCTCTTTTTTAAAAAAATTATTTTATTGTTGTTCAATTACAGTTGTCTGCATTTACCCCCACCCCCAACCCCAGGCAAACCCACTTCCCTCCCTTGCTTCCACCCTCCCCCTTGGTTTTGTCCATGTGTCCTTTATAGCAGTTCCTGAAAACCCTTGTCCCCATTATCCGCTTCCCCCTCCCCTCTGGTTACTGCCAGATTGTTCTAAATTTCAATGTCTCTGGTTATAATTTGTTTCTCTGGTTGTATTTTGCTTGCTTACCTCACAAGCGTCTTGGCTGTGGCTGATCTGAGTTCCCCAGGGCTGATCTGAGTTCCCCGGTAGCTGATCTGGCCTCGGTGCCTTCTCTCATGAGTCCTTATACAAAACCCCTTAACATTTCATATAGTAAAGGCTGTGTGATGATGGACTCCTTGAACTTGACCTTATCTGAGAAGCACTTTATCTGCCCTTCCATTCTAAATGACAGTTTTGCTGGATAGATTATTCTTGGTTGTAGGTCCTTGCTTTTCATGATTTGAAATATTTCTCTCCAGCCCCTTCTTGCTTGGAAGGTCTCCTTAGAGAAATCCGCTGACAGTCTTATGGGAATTCCTTTGTAGGTAAC
>PVJI01016852.1:0-37298 GCA_004026765.1 Micronycteris hirsuta
CTTATTTATATAATAAGCAATATTCTAAGTACTTCTACAGTATTTTCTCATCTAATCATCACAACCAATGAATTATCATACCTATTATAAATCAATAAGCAACAAGTGCTGGCAAGGATGCAGAGAATGGGGAACCTTCTGCACTGTTGGTGAGAATGCAGACTGGTGCAGCCATTGTGGAAGGCAGTATAGAGTTACCTCAAAAATTAAAAATGGAATTGCCTTATTACCCAGAGATTCCACTTCTGGGAATTTATCCAAAGAAACCTGAAACACTAATTTAAAAGAATGTATGAGCCCCTATGTTCATTGCAGCATTATTTACAATTGCCAAGATTTGGAACAACCCCAAGTGTCCATCAGCAGATGAGTGGATAAAACAGCTATGGTGTATTTACACAACAGAATACTACTTGGCCATGAAAAAGAAAATTTTATCCTTTGTGGCATGGATGGGCCTGGAAAACATATGCTAGGTGAAATGAGCCAGTTAGAGAAAGACAAATACCATATGATCTCACTTTTATGTGGAATCTAAGGAACAAACTGAACTAACAAGCAAAACAGACATAGACTCCTAGGTAGAGAAACAGATGACAGCTATGGGGGGGCAGAGCAGTTAGGGGGTAGTGGGATCAAGCAAAAATGAAAAAGAACTCATGGACACAGACGACAGTGTGATGATTTTAGGAAGGTGGAGGTGGAAGAGGGCATAAGGAGGATAAATGGTAATGGAAAAAATACAATAAAAAATAAACTATTAAAAAAACAAATGAGGCCCTGGCTGGTATAGCTCAGCGGATTGAGCGTGGGCTGGGAACCAGAGGGTCCCGGTTCGATTCCCTGTCAGGGCACATGCCTGGGTTGCAGGCCAGGTCCCCAGTGAGGGCCATGTGAGAGGCAACCATACATTGCTGTTTCTCTCCCTCTCTGTCTCCCTCCCTTCCCTTCTCTCTAAAATAAATAAATAAAATATTTTTTAAAAAAATGAGAATAGTAATATTCTCAAACATAATGCAACTGGCCCCAAATCACATTAAGTTTATTTAGCTAGGTTAAATTATTTGCTGTGATGGTTTTAAGATTGTCATTGACAATCTTCCCACAAAAGGTGAAATCTCTCCCCTTGAATACACACAGATATTAGATTCATCTTCTAACAGAATGTTGTCAAGTGACTTCCAAGGCTGGGTTAGAAAAGGCAATACAGAGTCCACCCAGCTGTCCCCCTTTTAGGACCCATGTCTTTGGGAGTCCTGAGCAAACATGTAAGAAGCCTGGCTACCCTAAAGTCCCCATGCTGGAGAGACGCTGTAGAAAGACTACATAGAGACAGAGAGAGATGTCAGAGCAGCCCCAGCTGTGAGACTTCCAGCCCAGGAGTCAAGACATGTGAGTGACTGACGCTTTAGCGTGATTCCAGCTTTTGAGTTACTTCACCTGATGGTCAAGTGGGCAGAGATGAGCTGTCCCTGCAAAGCCATACCCAGATTGCCAAAACATGCCAAAATAAATGTTGCTATTTTCAGCCATTAAGTTTGGGGGAAGTTTGTTATACAGCATTAGATCACTGAAACATTTGCTCAAGGTTAGAGCTGATAAGTGATGGAGTTAGTATTCCATCCAACCCAAGAGACCTGGTTTTATATTCCAAAAAAATTCCCCTGCTCTGCATCTGCTGTCCTTTAATTATCTGGTTTCTTTTCATGATATACTTTTACAAGAAAGAAGAAAAACAGCAGAAAGCAAAGCTTTATAAGTTTAATGGGTACTTAACTTCATAGATAATCAGTTTGATCCCTAACCTCATGAGGATGTACAGGATTGAACATTGATCACTGCTTTCCACAGCACCTCAAACATCAAAGAAATATGCAATTCTGATCACTACTCTCATAATAGCACATTTTAGTAAGATTTTCAGGAAATGTCTTCCCATCCTCCTTTCTTTATCCTGGAGCCCAGAAAAGGGTTTGACCCAGAGAATGTCAGCAAACGTTGTTGACTAAATGAATAGATGATTGACAGTATGGCCCCAGATTCCCTGGGTCCATAAACAAGCAGTAGTTGCCCGCCCCCCCACCAAGTTTTGCAGACATTGAGACAGCTGGGCTTAAAGACCCAGGCAAGAAGTTTGAACAAAGTCCACACTGGAGTATTCTCAACCTAGTCAGAGTACAGAGTGCTGTGCACAAGGAATTACAGTGTAGCACTGTTCAATGCAACTTTCTACAACGATGAACACGTTCAATTTCTGTTCTGTCCTGTCCTGTTCTGTCCTGTCCTGTCCTGTCATGGCTATTGAACACTCATAATGTGGCTTGTGTGACTAAGAACTAAAATTTTTAAAACATTAATTTAGATTTAAATAGCTACATGTTAGAGAGTAGCACTAATACATTCTACTACCTGGGGTAGAGGTGTATACCCCACGGGGGTTAACCAGAGGTGAAGACCTTGAATGCAGTGTTCACGTCATAGGTTTAACAGCTCCTTGTGCCCTCTGGCCACAGGTAACTTCAAGTCCCTCTGACATCTGAGGGTTAGGTTCGCCAGCTCCCCAACTCTCATTTAAAATTGTTGACAGAATCTACTTTTAAATAAAGATTAAGTAGATAACATGGTAAAGGGCCCGGCGTGAAGAGATTTTTGTCAATTCTTAGAAAAACTGATTAAGGTATATTTTTATTTTCTAATAGCTTTTATGCCATCTGATATTCAATTTATTACATGCTATAAGTTGTGCATCTTAACTTTTTTTTCCCAGTTATTCCAATCCCATTCCTTAAACTATCTGTCTTTCATTCTTTTTTTTTTTTTTTTTTGGAAAATGTGATTTAATAATAAATTAAGCCCTTACATGTAGCGGGGCATATTTCTAGGTTCTCCATTCTTTTGTACTAAACCACATTTCTGTTTTTGTGCTAGCACTTGACTATTTTATTCTACTTTTTATTTTATTTTATACTGTAAATTTTTTTTCCTAATGTCTGAACCCTCTCCTCCCATAGCTCTTCTATTTTATTATTTTAAGTATATTTTATTGATTATGCTATTACAGTTGTTCCATGTTTTTCTCCCTTTCATCCCCCTCCACCAGTACCCCCATTCCATCCAGCACTCCCCACCACTTAGTTCATGTCCATGGCCATACAAATAAGTTCTTCACTTGTCCATTTCCTATACTATTCTTAACACCCCCCTGTTTTGTACCTACGAATTATGCTTCTTATTCCCTGTACCTTCTCCCCTTTTTCCCCTCCTCCTGCCCCACTCATAACCTTCCTTGCGATCTCCATTTCTGTGATTCTGTTCCTGTTCTAGTTGTTTGCTTAGTCTGTTTTAGTTTTCTTTAGGTTCAATTGGTGATAGTTGTGAGTTTGTCATTTTACTATAAATAGTTTTGATCTTCTTTTTTCTTAGATAAACCCTTTTAACATTTCATATAATAAGGGCTGGGTGATGATGAAATCCTTTAACTTGACCTCATCTGGGAAGCACTTTATCTGCCCTTTCATTCTAAATGATGGGTTTGCTGGATAGAATAATCTTGGGTGTAGGTTCTTGCTTTTCATGACTTCAAATACTCCTTTCCAGCCCTTTCTTGCCTGTACAGTTTCTTTTGAGGAATCAGCTGATAGTCTTATGAGAACTCCTTTGTAGGTAACTGTCTCCTTTTCTCTTGCTGCTTTTAAGATTCTCTCCTTATCTTTAATCTCAGGTAATCTAATTTTGATGTGTTTTGGTGTGTTCCTTTTTTGGGTATAACTTATTTGGGACTCTCTGAGCTTCCTGGACTTTAATTTTGTTAATTTTATTGAGAGTCTAATTGCTCTTCTGCGGACCTAAGTGATAAGATCGCTAACACATCACTGAGACATCTCAGGGAAGACACAGTCACAAGCAGCCTGAGACAGCTAGTCTGGTGACAGAAATTCATTCATTTAATCAACAAATATAATATTTCTATGTATCAGGCATAGTTCCAGGTATCAGAAATACAGTAAGTAGTGAAAAGCACACACAAATCTTTGTCTTACTTGAGCTAATGTAATAGAGTGAAACACTGCTTCTCTCTCTGACTCCAACTTATTCAAGCCTGCTATTGCTCCCATGACCTTCAGGCTAATAGCTCCTGCTTTAGACATACTAATCATTAGAGGATTTCTGCTTGGGGCTTGAGTTTTTACAAAACAGCCCCTCCCATTTTCCCTTCTCTTGACATAAAAGAAGCTTGAATGCTATACTTTCTTAAGATGGATTTGAGGATTAGGACTCCTATCTTCTCAATAGTGCATTCTCAATCAACAAAACTTTCCTTACTCCAAACTCTGACATTTTGAGTTTTGGCCTTTTGAAGAACTGGGCACACAAACTTTGGCCAAGTAACACTAATATCCTATTTGGGTGAAAGAGACAATCATTTCTTTAAAGCAGAAAAGAGAATAGAGAATGCCAGAGTAGTGTTATTAGTGGTTTGTCATTTTAATTAGAGGAGTCAAGGAAGCACTCATTAAGAAGGTGACTTTTAAGCAAATATCTGAAGGAGATGTTGGAGGAAAGCAGGCAGAGTAACTGGAAGAAGAGTATCCCAAGAAAAAGAATGGCAAACGCAAAGGCCCTGAGGCAAGGAGATGCTTGGTATGTTCCGTGAATAGCCAGGAGCCCAGTGTGGCTGAAAACAAATGAAAATAAGTGGCGACCATAGGAGAAGAACTCAGGAAAGCAACAGGAGTCCAGATCACAAAGGTCCCTGTGGGCCATTATAAGGACGTTGGCTTTTACTCTGAGATCAAAGTTGTTGGAGAGATTTGAATAGTGGTGCAATATGATCACATTAACATTTTTAAAAAGATTTCTCTGAATGGTGTTTTTAAAAGCAGACAATAGGAGGGCAAGGGCAGACACAGGCAAACCAGTCCAGTGGCTACTGCGATAATCTGGATATGAGCGAGTGGTGGCTTGAAACAAGGCAGTAGGGTGGGGGTAATGAAGAGTTGTGAGATTTACGATATATTTCAAAGAGATCAAATCTGTAATCCTCAAAATTTTTTAGTTTTACTTCATCAGATCCTTTAACGTATACCCTATTTTGGTCCTCTTAGACTCTAACCCACACCTTCTTAATCTAAGGCTAGAGAAACATGTATCATATGCAGGCCTTAGGAGCAGAAATGCCAAAATCTTGAAAGAACAGTATTTTCTGCCATTACCAGCTAACTCTAGGAAACATCTGAGACGTACCAGATGCTTATTGAGAATCAACAAGAAACATACTGCTGTTTATAACCAAGTCGGTACACTGAGGTGCATGGACAGCAGAGAGGCTCATGGGAAGAAAGTTTAAGGAGGATCTGCACAGGGGTCTGTATACAGGCTCTACTGGTACCACAAAGCATGCAAAGGAGTGTGGGATCAGAAAACAAGGCCAGCAAGAAGGTGGTGCCAAATGTGGAATATGGGCTGACGGAACCTCTCCCTGAAGGAAGGGTCTGATGCTGAGCAGAACCGCTTTAGAGAACACAGAAGTGAAGCTGCAACAATCAAGCCTCACAAGTAGGAAAGGCAAATGTACTAAAAATAGGGAGTTCAGAACCTATAGAAACAGACTCCTTACTTCCTGTGTAACTTTTGAGAAAGCTACTTATCCTCTCCGAGCCTGTTCTCCCATCAAAATGAGGGCTAACTACCCCTCTCATTGGTGTGTGAGAGGGTTAAATGAGACCTGTATGCAGAAGTCATAAACTGCCTTTGTGTGTTTCTTTTAATGTCCCACAGAGCATTTTATAAATTGAATCTGTTTAAAAATCAAAAAACTTTACAAAAAGAAGTCCAGTTCTTCAGGCTATAGTTAAAAAAAATAAAAAATCTAGGAGCACTGAGCCCTGGTGACAACTTAGAATTTTATATAGGAGAGGCTTATGGGCAGCAATTGATTAGAAGGGAGGGTGATGGCTCAGGGACTTGTCATGAAGTTGTGTTTGCAGAGCAAACACATTGTTTTTATGTAGAGTGTTCAAAAATTAAATTTAAGATGCAACATTTAATGAAGATCTTTTTATTCACATTTTACTTAAGATTAAGAAAAATCAATTGTCCATATCAAAGAATATTATATATGTTGTAATTTGGGGCAGCTTGGAGGTGGGGGAGTTGGTGTTGAGATAAGAGGGCCTCAAGACCCTACGCCCGGCCCCACTCCTGGGTTCACATTTCTACTTAGTGACAACCTGTCAGAGCTGAGCAGCAGCTGCCCCTCCTGAAGTGGCATGTGCTCTCTAGTTTGCCACAGCTCCCCCCACTCACAGATTTATGTATGTGCATTGGTACAGCCCACATTACTCAGTTATGATACCTCCAGCCCCTCAGAGGCACGGTGCTTGTGATTCCTCAAGTACATGAAAGCACTCTGTAAGTTTTAAAGCACAACTAGAATGCTAGTTGTGATTATTATTGTAAGAAGGGTGAGATAAGGATATAAACGTAAGAAAAAAAGCTTCTTGATCTAAGGTGACTCTTCTGTGTTCTCATAGCCCCTTTGTATACTATTAGTCTTATCATTCTCTACCTCCCCTACCAAACTACATACCCTCTTACAGAAGGTCCCAGTTACCCAGCCATAAACACAGCATACGAGAATGTTGTACTGAACTAGAACTCTGATGTTCAAAGTACCTGAGGTAGGCATTTACCACCATATTACTCTGAACACTGTCCTACATCTAGCTAATTGCTGAAGTCTGATTTAAGACAAAGTTTAAAGGCAACAAGAAGCAAAACAACAACAACAACAAAAAGAGGTAACTTTTGACTCCACTATTTCAGACTCAGAACAAGCAGCTCTTCTCTCAGAGAGGTCTAAGAAGGCTCCCTAAGTCTTTCCTTACCACGGGGAATTCAGCATTGGTTAGAGCTTCAGCTTAATAGCTCTTTGAAGAGCAAAGGGACCAGCTGTCACTAGGTATATTTAGCTCTAGGAGCTCAGAAAAGCGATCTTCCTGGTGATGGCACAAAGCATGCAACCCCATCCCAAGTGTTAAGCAGTAGTAAAATGTGGGTGAGAGCAGAGAAGAGGGGAGACATCTCTCTAGAATCCCCATAAAATAAGCCCAGTCAACTCCTGCAGAGAACAGAATTCACTGATCTGAAGCACATCTGAGAGTGCAGGGATCTGGGCAAGTCTCTTGGGTTCCTCCTTAGAACCAATTACTCCTCCCTCTCCTTTCTCACCTTGTTCCCTACTACTCGCCTTCCATGTCTCCCAAACCAAACCATACCATCTCCATTCCCACTTCCCCATACACACAATATTTAGAACCCATAAGACACATGTCCTAGGCCTGAGAAACTTCCCAACTCATATTCACTTCTTGAACACCTAGCACATCTAGCAAGGACCCACATTTTAGCTACAGCAGCTCTGAATGCCATCAATAGAGAGTGCTGGGACATGGATGTCCCAGTGATGGATCTATCTCCAGTGAGATCAGAAGCTATTGCTTGAGGGCAGGGAAATAACAGTCATTTCTCACTCAACTTGGTACATCTAGTCTCACTTCTGGCTGTCCATAATAAGAACGACCTTTGTAAAGCATGAATCTACACCAAAGCAACTCTTAAAATCGCAAGGCTCCCCATTACCTACAGGATAAAGCCTTAGCCCCTTGGCCTTGCATACAAGGACTTTTACAATCTGGCCCATGAACTAACTTTCCAGTCAGCTTCCTGGCCACTTTCTCTCCATACCAGATACCTATACTCCAGACCAGAGGTTAGGAGACTATGGCAATGAGCCAAATCCAGCTTGCTGCTTATGTTTGTAAATAAAGTTTTATTAGAATACAGCAATACTCATTCATTTATACACTGTGTGTAGCTGCTATTGTGCTACAAAGGCAGAGCTGAGTTATAACTGATGTTGTACGGCCAGCAAAGCCTAAACTATTGACTGTCTGGCTCTTAATAGAAAAAGTTTGCCAACATTTTTTCTACACACATCAAGCCACTTCAGGCTCTTAAACAAACCATGCTCATTTATACCTCTAAACCTTTATACAAGGTGCTCCATTTAAAGTGTTTTCTCCCTCTCTTTATTCTGCTTAAGAAAAGGTCACTGCCTCTGTGAAGTTTTCCAGACCGCTCCCAGGCAAAGTGAACAGTGCTATCCTATTTGTTCTCTTCTGTCTCAGAGTATACATCTATGACAATACTTGTCCCATCATACTACAACTACTATTTAATTACACCACTCTTACTTTCCCTAAGCAACTCAAATATAGAAAGTATTTTACTTGTCACTTATGTCTTTACTCAGCATCTTGAACATTCTCTGGGACACCCAAATGAATAATTAATTTAGCTTCATAAACTCACATCCAAGTATAGGGCCTGGAACAGAACAGAATATATGGTAATTAAATTACTAAATGAATGTCTCTCACTTGAGTTTTCCCTATAACACCTAGCAGAGTGCTTGGCTTACAACGGCTAGTCAATGCATATTCTGTTACTACACAGAAGGAAAAAAAAATATCCCCAAATATTTGGCCAATCTAAAATAAACATATTCAGCTAGGGGCCAGAGGTATACACTGGCTCGGATTTAGTATGGCATGATGGTTCAGAATTTGATTCTAGAGCCAGACTGCCTGGGTTTGAATCCTGGTTCCACCAGTTACTTTCAATACATCATGCACATCATTTGTAAAATGGATATAATAGTATGTAGTACAAAACTTCATAATACCCTCATGTCGAGGGTATTATAAATGAGTTAATTTACCAAAAGAACTTAGAATAGTGCCTGGCACAAGATAACCTCTCCTGTGTGCAAATTAAGTTTTCCTAAATATTAATAGAATTAATATATTATAAGAGGGATATAAAAATACCAAGAATGTGTAATCCTGGAGCCCACTATTACAATGATACTGATCTCCAATATGTAAAGGACACTGACCCATAGAGGAAGTAGAGGATAGATATTTCCTAAGTGTTTGCTATATAAAAGCCATGTACCAGGAGATCAGCAATGCAGATCATTAGGACAAGGCACTGTATCGCTTCTCAGCCTTTTGGCTAAGATCAAGTGAAAACAAGACACTGCAACCCACTGACCTGTAAGGTCCTTTATGTTCTGCTCTCTGATTCTTACTTTGAAAGTTTTAACTCCATTAAGTATAGAAATTTCACAGCCTTATGCAAGACCCACTATGGGCTGGCCCCTACCTGCCTTCTTTGCCATATCAACTGCTACTTCCTCTCCTCCCCAATGATAATTATTTGAGACTGGCTGAAACTACCAGGTTTTTCACCAGTCTGATGTCTTTGAACATGCTTTTCCCTCACCTGTAAAATACTCACCTTTTGCTCCTAATCACTCCTAGTCATCTCTTCAGACCCAGATTACATGTCAGCAACTCTGTACATGGATAAAACTAACTTAGGTCTTCCTCTTCTGTGACTCCACCACAGTATTCACTCCTCCTACTATAGTATCCCTATGACTTTTTCCACCACTAAAGGAACTTCTTCTGAGGCAGCAATGTCACCATTGCTGTTATCCCTATATATTCCATACCCAGTACATATGCAGGTAAAGAGAATCCCTCTAAGACTGATGATAAAATCTCGGTCCTTGTCATGGAATCATCCTTGATGTCCTCAGAGTATGACATTGGGTACATGACATAGGTCAGATCTTCGAGGCATCCTCTGAGGTTGCAGCTTGCTAGGTACCAGGTCAGAATGGCAAAGACTGGGAAACTTTGACATCTCTAGTCTTGCAAACTATCAGGACCAAAGCACCCCAGCTAGCCAAGGACTACTGGCTGGGGAATCTTTGTGTTATAAAAGAAGGATAGGAGGCTGGCAAGAAGGGTGTGAGCATGGAGCCCTGTGGGGTTGGGGGTGGGGTTTGGATGGGGCAGGAAGAGGTGAAAGGATAGGGGGTAAAGGGAGGTGAGGCCACACAAGCCCACACTCCCTCCTACTAAGGTGCCCAGCTAGAGACACTCAGCTCACTGGCCACCTGTCCCAGGCAACCTACAGATCCTATCTTGCCTCTGACCGAGACCTCACCAAAATCCCGTCTCAAATGGAAAATGTCATGGAAACTATAATGTTCTCATTTCACAAATTTGCCAAGGATAAAGCTACTTAACAAAGGAAGACCTGAGAATACTCTTGGAAAAGAAGTTCCTTAGATTTCTAGAAAATCAAAAAGATCCTCTGGCCCTGGCCAGGTGGCTCAGTTGGTTGGAGCCAGCATCCCATGCACTAAAAGGTTGCAGGTTCAATTCCCGGTTAGGGCTGGGGCACATACAGGAGGTAGCCAGTACATGTTTCTCTCTCATATCTCTCTCTCCCTCTCTCTCCCTCTCCCTGTCTCCCTCCCTCTCTCTCTCTCTCTTTTTCTCTCCCCCCCTCCCTTCCTCTCTCTCTAAAATCAATAAACATATACTCTGATAAGGATTAAAAAAATCCTCCAGCTGTGGACAAAATAATGAAGGACCTGGATCAGTGCTGAGATGGCGGAGTGGGCTTCCAGAGCTCCTTTTCATTAAATGCTGGACTCACCATTGCATACAATGTCTATTTTGTAGTACACACAAAGCAGAAGGGAAAGAATTAGGCAGCACTGAGCAAGTATTCCTTCCCTGGTAAGAGTTTTCTTGAATGGGTCACTTAAGGAATCTCTCTTCCCCAAAGCTTCCCCTGTAAAAGGATTTCAAACAGATTGGGACCCTTAGAAAATGTACAAATAAAATTCCACCCTCATTTGACAAGAGAAAGAAAAGCCAATTAAAGCCAGATAAGCTTTTGACTTTTACATTGCTTGCATCCTCTTGCCCTCAATAATCATTTTTTTTAGTTGCTTAAAAAAGAGAGATAGAAATAGATCACTAATTTTATATTTCCAGAGAGAGAAGGGATTATCTTCTTAATTGAGGTCAATACTGATATATTCACAGGATAACTACAAAGAACTGGACAGAATGCATTCTGGGTAGAGATGTTTTAAAAGAAAATGATGAGTTTAAGTAGACTTCTGGCTTGACAGTATGAGAAGCTCCATGGATCCACTCTCCACAGGACATGTCACATATTAACTGCTCTGTCAGTGCTGCTTGGATCCAAGGACACAGAGATCAATCAGACATATTGAGAGCACCTAAGTAAGACAGATGTATATACAGAGGAAGCAAGAACAACTGTTCTATGTGGAGAGAAGTACTGTGGCTCAATCCCAAAATGAAAGCCCAGAAATTCTCTTTCCAACCCTCCCAAACACACCGTGTCCAAGCCCTCAGACCACTTCACTCTCCACTAGCCATGGGGCTTGCTCACAACCCAGAGATATCAGAAAACTTGTGAAGTGACATGTAAGAAAAAGAATCTCACAGATATACACTCGAATACCATCGCCACCACATACTTGCTATGTCTGTAGCCTGTAAAATGCTGACTACCTCACAGTAACAAATGAAATCATTTAAGGCACAGGGCCTATGGGTAGAAGGTGCTTCCTGTTCTGAACCTAGGTCGCTGCGCAAGAGGGCTCATACTGTGGAGAATGGTATGTCCCGAA
Source organism: Micronycteris hirsuta (assembly GCA_004026765.1). Lineage (NCBI taxonomy): Eukaryota > Metazoa > Chordata > Mammalia > Chiroptera > Phyllostomidae > Micronycteris > Micronycteris hirsuta. The sequence goes on from PVJI01016852.1 coordinate 11,591, forward strand.
TGAACCAACACTCACCTCTGAGTCCCAGCAGCTTCTAATCTTAGCTCCTCCTCCTCAAAATTCCAGTTGGCTAGATGAAAGTGGGCATGGTTCTCACCCAGTAAGAGCCACATTACTGGGGGGGCATGCCTACCTGATCTACACCTGGGAGGCCTGATGCTGCTGGGCACTGAGGGGAAAGAGGAGAAGATGGATAACACTACTATTGAAATTTGCATACAGCATTATGCTTTACAAAGTATTCTTTACATCCATTTTCTTATTTGAGCCTCATATCAGCCACTGAAGGTATATGTTACCAGTTCCCTATCACGTAGATGAAGAAATTATTCTCTAGACACCTCCCTACATGATGTCTCCCAAACTTGTATTTTTTGTCTACTGCCTTTACTCATAAAGTTCCTCTTTCCTGGAATGTTCCTCCTTTTTTCTTCATCATTTAACAAACCCCTGCTCATCTTAAAAACCAAGTTCTAGTTTCACTTGTTCTGCCAGCCTACTCCTGACATACCTTCATCAGAATTAGAGCCATCTCTATTTACATTCCTTCTAGCTCATTATCTTTGGGATAAAATCCAAGTTTTAATGCCTGCCTTTCCAGCCTCATCTACCCTGCTCCACTATTACATTCTATGCTCAAGTTAAAAGAACCATTGACTCACAGATTCCCTAAGGACATCACACTCATTCCTCTACTTGGCATGTCCTTTTTATCCCTGTTCCAGGTTAACTCCTACCCCTCTCAGGTATCACCTCTTCTGGGCAGTCTTTCCTGGCATCCTAGGACAGGTTAAATGCCCTCTTCTGTATTTCCAGAGCACACAGTGCTAATCTTTTCTCACAACACCTATTAGGATTAAACATAGATGTGTTTCTGCTGCATTAATATGTATCTTCCTTATTAGTCTTTGCATATCCAATACCCAGCACAGAGCAGACACTAGGTTTGTCTAGAGAAAGAATGGAGGGAGAACATGAGAACAAATAAGCAAAAGTCAATGATCCTCAAGTGAATCAGACTTTGCATTGGAAACCAATTGTTTCTAGTGCCATGAAGTATCCTGAATGTGAGGCACATGCAGATAGAGACACTCACACAGGGACGTGCACAAATACACATACAGGCAAATAAACACAAATACCAGTTACGTATGAAGGCAAGTGGGGCCCTTGGAGTCAGCTGCTGATTCCTCCCTGGACAGGAAGAGTCAGCAGCAGGACTTTTCTCTCTTTGCTGGTCTGACCATTTCCATCTGCTAGATGACCACTGTGTTCAGCCTGCCACTTTGTAGAGCCCACACCCTGCCTAGACTAACAACATCTTTCGGCTCCTGCTCATACATCTGGCTCTGTACTGTAATTAGGCTACAGCCTAATCTTTTGCTCCTAAACTTCTCCTTAATCCTCGACCTGGCTTATGAGCTTCTGTCAGCAACTAGTTCCTTGGTTCAGTCAGTATTCTTCCCTTCCCTCCATTTCTTATCATACATGGACATATTTAAATACAGAAAGACACACACAAATACAGAAAGGCACAAAATGATGTACACACACACAAAGAAACAAACACGAAGGCACCACGAGACATATGCACACATGTGGCACACATGTATCACTAATCCCCGTCATCAATAGGACTGCCATCAAGAAAAGACAAAGCAGACTCACCAACAAAATGGGGAGGAAGGAAATACAACAGCCTGCGTAGTAAGAAAGAATTTCTTGTCTGTCAAAGCAAACCACAGCCTGGGTTTTCCTAGAAACACGAGAGGGACCATCTGGGGGAGCTGCTGTTTCCTCCTGGATCTGGCTAAGGCACTGGGACAGATTGCAAACTATGCCTATACTCCCCCTGCTCAGCAACTGGTGTCCTTCCACAATGTGTCTTCTGCTACACAGCACACATTAGCCTACCTCTAGCTGTCAGTAAGCTAACCAGGAATCTCTGCTTCCAGAAACAATGGCACTTCGGACTTGGAAGCCTTCTACATATGTGCCAAAGGTAGGAGTGGGAGAAACAGGGACAGAAATCAACACGGTTTTCAAACTGCTTTCTATAGAGCCCTAGGGACTTTTATGGATTGGGCTACAGAAAAGCAAGTGGGAGGTGACCAATGTAGTGACACTTTTTTTAAACCTCTTTATTGAGATATAATTCACATTCAATTTAGTGTACAACTCAAGGGTTTTTAGCATATTAACAGAGGTTGCAACCATCACCCCATGTTAATGTTTTCATTGGCCTCATGCAGATCTGAGTTGCAAAAACAAAAAACAAACCAAAAAAAAGATAACTATGCGCTAATTCAGTCTCAGTTTCCTTATTGGTTATATAGAAAACTAATATCTAGCCCGGCTGGTGTAGCTCAGTGGATTGAGCGCGGGCTGGGAACCAGAGGGTCCCGGTTCGATTCCCAGTTGGGGCACATGCCTGGGTTGCGGGCCAGGTCCCTGATGAGGGCCATGTGAAAGGCAACCATACATTGCTCTTTCTCTCTCCCTTCTCCTCTCTCTGAAAATAAATAAATAAAATCTTTAAAAAAAAAAAAGAAAACTAATATCTACCCCACAGGTTTTTGGTAAAGACTATCTGAGAGAGTGTATGTAAAAGCACTCAGCACAGGCCTAGCACATTGTAGCGGTGGTAGCAGGAGGAGTAATACTACTACCGTGAGCTAAGCCACAGGCTGCGGACTGTCTACACAGGATTCCATTTCATCTTTGCCACAATCCTTCAAGGTAGGGATCACAATCCCCATTTGACAGTGAGGACACAAAAGCTCACAGAGCTTAAGAAATTTTCCAAGGCCATATTAGTTATAATTGGTGAAAGGACACCTAAAACTCTCATCTTTCTTGCTCTAAAGCCTGTGCATACTTTTGCTCAGACAGCCTTTCGGCACTCTCAGTGTCTTCCTTTTTTCTTCGTCTACACACCTCTAGGATGTATTTTCCTCTCGGTCTTTCCTTAATTATTGTAACTACAGTGATTTTACCTCCACCCAGGTTCTGTATGTGATGGGGTGGAGGGACAGGAAAGAGGGTCACAGAGGAGATCGGTGACTCACGTCATACACTAACATGTCCGGAGCCCAGACCCTAGCAACTCCAATAAAAGCCCACCACTGACCCTGCTACTAACCTTGTGAGGAACTCACAAGTCCAAAGCACCCTGTTCCTCCATATCACTGACCAGCCAACTGTGTACTCTTGTTCTGCCCTATGGAAACAATTTAAGGGGCACACAGAGATAAGGTCAAAGCTTTACTTTAAAACTCAAAATTCAAAATTCAAAAGCTTAACTCATTACCTCTACATCTCAGGCCCTGTACCAAGCACAGTGGGAGAAACAGTGGAGTGTAAGAGCTGGTCCCTTTCCCTTGGAGGCACTTACAGTCTAGCAGGACACACAAGGATGGACCCAACTAATTACAATACCCAGCAGAGCAACATGCCAAATGAGAGACTCATGCCAAGTACTCTGGGACATGAGAGAGGAAGAATCATTTCCCACTACAGGGAAATGAACAGGATTTCTTGAAGGAAACAACATTTAATCTGGGCCAATGATACTCAACCAGGAGCAATTCTGTCCCCCAGGGCAATTGACAATTGGCAATAGAGACATTTTTGGTTGTTACAACTTGGGGTTAGAGTAAGATAGAGATTTGCTACTGGTATCCAGTGTGTAGAGGCCAGGGATGCTGCTAAACATCCTATAATGCACAGGGCAGCACCCCACAACAAAGAATTATCTGGCCCAAAATGTCAATAATGAGGAGGTTAAGAAATCCTAATCTAGGCCTTGGTGGACAAGTGGAACTTTCACAGGCAACAGGAGGCAGAGAGATGCCAGGATGAGGAATTATCTGGAGCAAAGGCACAGTGACGGGACATGAGGAGCACGTGCGATGGCCGTCACAGAGTAAGGGAATGCAGTGTAATGTGAACTAGACAGGTGAGCTAAAGTCAGATTATGAGAGCACTGAAGGGCAAGTAAAAGTTTACATTAATTTAGTAAGCAAAGGTCAGTCACTTATAGTTTCATTATGTCTAAAATGGAGTTAGCAACACCTAACTCATTGAGTGGTTGAGGATTAAATGAAACTGTGTACGTAATCAGCTGGCACAGGGCTTGGCACATGGTAGGGATGCTTCTGTTCGACCACATTCCCTTAACGAGGTAGGAATAATGATGAGAGTTGGGCTTTTTAAAAATTCCAGTAGTAGTGCGAAAAGACAAACTTATGGGCAAGACAATATAATCAAAATGATTAGGACACAAAGCAAGACATTGTAATTAAGAGCTAAATTAAGTAATACAGACTATGTGCTACAAGACTTAGTACTGAGATGAGCAAGGTCCATGTGGGTAGGAAAGTCAGGGAAGGTTCATGAAAAATGAGGCTGGAACATTGCAGAGGACTCCTAAGACTGATAGAGACAGCGCCAGGGGCTGGGGGGAGGAGTATGAGAAGTTAATTCCTGGTGAGGAGAACTACCTGAGAGCAAAGAAAGGGGATTGGGATAAACACAGGCTGACTACGAGACAAGAGCCACAGAGAGCAGTAGGAGGTACATCTAGAGCAGCAATTTTCAGCCTTTTTTCTCTCATGGCAAACATAAACTAATTACTAAAATTCTGTGGCAGACCAACATATCATTTTTTGCTGATCTGACCAAAAAATAGGTATAATTTTGGTTCATTCACACCAGATGGTTATTGTTGTGTTGGCTGTTGTCATTTTTTTATTTGACAACCTAAGGGAAAAGAAATCTGTGCCCCTGACTAAATAGTTACGTACTGCATGTTTTAAAAATTCTTGCTTTTTTAACTCCCTGGCTGCTTAAAGACTGACCGCCATCATGAACGGCACGGTAACTATCCAGACCAGGAAGTTCATTACCAACAGACTACTTCAGTGAAAACAAATGGTCATTAACATCCTTCACCCAGGGAAAGCAACAGTACCCAAGACAGAAATTGGGGAAAAACTAGCCAGAATGTGTAAGACCACACCAGACGTCATCTTTGTGATTGGATTCAGAACCCATTCCGGTTGGTGGTAGCAAGACAACTGGCTTTGGCACAACTTATGATTACTTGGACTACGCAAAGAAAAATGAACACAAACACAGACTTGCCAGACATGGCCTTTATGAGAGGAAGAAGACCTTAAGAAAACAGAAAAAGGAACACAAGCACAGAATGAAGAAAGTCAGGGGGACTGCAAAGGCCAATGCTGGTGCTGGCAAAAAGGAGTAAAGATTCTTCAGTGACTTTATCTGTGGCGATTATGCATATTTTTCACAAGAGGATTAATAAACTAAGAACTTTCATGTAAAAAAAAAATTCTTACAGCACACCAGTTGAAAATCTCTGGTTTAGAGAGTTTTAAGAAAAAGACTAAGATCAGATTTGAAGGGATGGAGTGCTCGACACAGGAAGTCAGATGGAACAAGAAAAGGAAATCATGCAGAAAGACATAAAACCAAAATGTAGCTGAAGAAGATCATTGGCAGCATGTACAAACCAGAGGCAAGGGAACGCTGAGAGGTATCTACAGTTATAAGGAAATGAGGCCCAAAGCCTGAGGAGAGAATAACAATTATTATTAATCATGATAATAACTTTTGAGTATAACTCAGCTACTTAATTTGATCCAAATTAGCCCATGCTGGCCACAGCACAGGGCTTCTCTCTCCCTCCCTACACTACTTTCCATCAAGTCCAAGTCCTACTGGCCCTTTGGACATTGTAAGTAGAACTGCTGGCTGCTCCCCTCCAGGTTTAGTTCCCCCAACCCTGATTCTACCTGGTGCCAGATTCCATCCTTCCCTAATTCTCATAGCCTCCTAGGACCTAACTAACATGCTTCTTGGAGGACAATGAAAAAAAGCTAAAAAACAAGTGGATGTGATAACGTGCTTTAACATAGTTTTTTGTTCACAATCCTCTAGCCTTCTAGATGGTCACTTAGATCTTTTGTAAAGTACACCGGTATCTAGGCAGGAGGCTGGGTAAGCCACTAGAGAAGTTGCAGTCACTAGAAATATGTGGCTCTGCTTTGTCCCTACTCCTTAATATCAGCCACTCAGATGAAAATAAAACTACCCCTGCAGCGTGCTGGCCTTAATCAAGTCAGCCAAGCTGCTGGGGGTGGCTCCCAGAGCTGAATGCTGGCATGCCATGGGATGATGAGAAAGCTCATTTGGAATTTTTGCTATACAGGCCAGCCCTATCTGTACCATCACACTGAGGGTGGAAAAAAACATGGATTTAACACCTACATGTGCCGGGCATTATACTTAGGGCTTTTCCTACATTAAATTCTTACAACAGTTAACCCTGCAAAGAGTTATCCTCCTCAAATAGCTGAATAAAACGAGGCTCAAAAAGGTGAAGTTATGCCCGGCTGGTGTAGCTCAGTGGATTGAGCGCGGTCTGGGAATCAGAGGGTCCCGGTTCGATTCCCAGTTGGGGCACATGCCTGGGTTGCAGGCCAGGTCCCCAATGAGGACCATGTGAGAGGCAACCATACATTGCTCTTTCTCCCTCCCTTCTCCTCTCTCTGAAAATAAATAAAATTTTTAAAAAAAGGTGAAGTTATTTGCCTATTTGTCATATAGCCAGTAAGTAGCAAAGTCAAGTTTTGAACACAGACCCATCTATATGAAAATGTATGCTCTTTCTGATGATAGCAATAACAATAATAGCAATAATAATGAAACTAACTTCTCCTGAGCCTTTTCTGTGTGCCAGGCATTGTACTAAGTGCTTTATATGCATTTCATTTAATCTTTACAACAGCTTCATGAGGTGCCTACTATTCGTACTCCTACTGAAGAAACTGAGGCTTAAAGAGAATGAGTAACTTCTCCAAGTTTTCAGAGCTGGTAAAGGCAGAGCCAGGTTTAAACCCAGGTCTGTGTGACTCTAGAGCACAAACTCTTAACCCTGTGCTATCTTTCTACACAAAACACCACAGGCACTAACGGAAGCGTAAGTACATTTTGCCACTTCCTGGACTCATAGTGCTACCTATGCATTCCCACCCCACAAAAAGTGTGAACAGACCCTTGCTCAAGACTTCCATCTCAGCCTGAATCCATGCTGCTACAGTGATATCAGTCAGTCATTCCACACAGTGATTAAGCGTATATTCTGAATCAGGCTCTGCTGGGCACTGGAGAAACAAAGACAAAAAAAAAAAAGAAAAACCCAAAACAAAACAGGAAAGGTCAGCCTCTGCCCTGAAAAGTCTCATAATTTGGTGAGAGAAACACTATAGTCGAACTAACATTAAATTACAACTGTCGGGATACGGGTAGCTTTCCTAAAAATAGAGAGGAATGAGAAAGGGTAGAAAATAGCATTAGTGTTCACGGAGCTTGAATTGTGCGTCAGGTACTATGCTGGGATTTTTTTTGTTTAAATAACATATGATGAAATTAACTTTTGTGGGGAGGGGATAGAGTTCTATGACTCTTAATACATATTTAGATTCTTGGACGGCCCCTCCCAATCCAGACACATGACAATTCTATTACCACCCCCAAATTCCCTCATGCTGTCCCTTTGCAGTCAAACCCTTCTCACACTCCTAACTCTTAGTAACCACTGATCTAGCCTCCATCCCCTATTGCCTTTCTCAAAATGTCGTATAGACGAAATCAAACAGCATGTAACTTTTTGAGACTGGTTTCCTTCACTCTGAATAATGCCTTTGAAATTCATCCATGCTGTGAGCATCAGTAGTTATTCCTTTTTATTGTTGAATAGTGTTGTATAGTTTTTTTATCCATTCACATATTGAGTGACATTTTAGTTGTGTCCAGTTTTGGCAATTATGATCAAACATACTATAAACATTTGTGTACAGATTGTAGTGTGAATATAAATTTTCATCTACCTATAGGGGTACATACTGAGAGGTAGAATTGCTGGGCCACAAAGTACTTTATATTTAACTTTATAAGAAACGATAAGCAAGAGTCCTAGTGGTTCTTCCTCCTTGCCTAGCACTTGGTATTTTCCATTTTTTTTATTTTAGCCATTGTATTAGGCATGTGGTATTATCTCATTGTGGTTTTAATTTGCACTTCCTTAATGGCTAATAATATTGAATACTCTTTCATATGCTTATTTGCCATCCCCATGATTTCTTTGATGAAGTACCTATTCAATTTTTTTCCCATTTTTCTATTGAGTTGCTTGTTTTCTATTGTTGAGGTTTGAGTTCTTTATTTGTGCTGGGAACTTTTAACAGCACTTTTCTCACTTAATTCTGACAACCACTCTGCAAGAACAGGTATCATTAGCCATCATTTTACCCTGAGAAAATTAAAGGGGGACTTATTAAACCACTATAATCTGATCACAATCCTGCCTAATTTCAGGTTTACTCATTACTTAGTCACCTGGGAAATACAGACCACTAGAATACAAGCTCTATAAAAGTAAAGATCTTGTCAGTTTTGTTCACTATAGAATCCACAGCCCCACAAATAGGGCTTAACACATAACAGGTATCAGAATTTTTACAGTGGTGAATAAATGCCCTTAATTATTCATGTAAGCTCCAGAGAAGAAAATAGCACTGCTCACAAAGAGCCTGGTCCAGTCAAAGGACTGTGGTTTTAGGCAGGACCTTGTCTGTCCGCCTCAGGATGTCAGGACAACCTGATAGTACCATCCCACTGCAGCTAATGCTTTGCCCATGAGCAGTGTCCCCACCAGAGCTCTGACTAGAACATAGGTCATAAATTCCCACACTGCCAGGCTGGCAGAGCTCACTGCCAGCTTGGCAAGAAGAGCACCACCACCAATAGTCGCATCTTGCTCATCTGACAGTCCCACAGTCTACAGCCTTTGCTATCTAGGACAAAAGCAAGCAAAGATGGCACTTGAGCAGCCAAACTACCTTTCCCCATACACAAAAGATATTATATTTTCTATAAAATGCCGGCTGAGTCTCAGATTACCATAAGTCTAAGTTCATAGCTCACAGCAGAGTAGATACAGCAATTAGAAATGAGAATGAATCAAGGAAGAGACAAGAAAACTATATGAAAAACTCACAACCATGCATATAGGAATGTAGGCACTGGGGTATATAGCCCAAGAGGTCCTGAAGACACACTTTAAATTGCCCATAGAAAGTTAACACTCAGCTCACAATAATCTCTAAGAAGAAAGACTTACTTCAAAAATGGTCAGAATCTTTAAAGATCTAGTACTGAGGTTATAGTTCAAGTTATCTGAAAAACTTAGTGAAAAGAGGCTAAATAAATGAGGACTTAATAGAGTATCCCTTCAGACCTCTACCAAGGTCCTTGGGTAATCAGCAATGCTTTCAAATGGGTCATAAAAATCTCAGGTCCTTGATAGCCAGTGTAACCAGGGTTTCCTCTCTGGTACCTCAGTTTCCCTTATCCAATATTCTAAGCCCTGAGCTGTCCACCAACTTTCTAGCTAGATCCTGAACTCCGAGGCTGTCTCATATATGGTTAGGCTGACTTAAGCACACATTTTGCTAACATCACTTTCACTTTCATATACAGTAGCTTGTGACTGATCATGAAAACCCAGACAAGCGGGCTACTCTCACCACCACAGGCCTGAAATTGCAGCAAGAACATCTGAAGCCAAGGCAGGCAGAAGCTATGCTGAAAAAGAACAGCTCGCCACTGGCGCAGAGCAGGGTGACAGCTTTTGTGTTATTTTAGAACAGTTTGTGCTGATGAGCTTTTTGTTGTGGTAACATTCCTCTAAAAAGAACATTTTCTTCCTCCTCTCATTTACAGAGCAATTCAGAAGAACACGCAAAAAAGAAGGAAGGGCGATGACAACGATATCCAGGAACTGGTGGATCTTGGATCACATCACCTTCTTAACTGTTATGCCATCCATCGCCCAGTCCTGTGGCTAGGCCCCTGGAGGGAGATCAGGACACCTCTGGCCTCATTCATCACCAGAAACATGACTCTATTTTCAGCAGAGACAAAATTGAGTCCTGTGAGGACCAGTGACACTTCTAGATGTGGCCAAAAGTTTGATATTTTCATCATGGTTGTTTTCCTTGCCCAGTAATTTGTAATTGCCAGGTTCAAGAAGTACACATAGCTCAGCCTAGTTGATTGGGCCCCACTTTCTTTTCCAGATTTTTGTACTGCAGTTTTCTACCACAGTCACTCTGTCTAACCAAACATACCCATATCCACGTCTTTGCTCACCTTCGTTCCCTACTGCTCGGGCTACCCCACCCCTTTCCACTTTATCCAAATTCGACTTTTCCTCCAGGAAATCTATTTTTATCCTCTTGTAAATCCCTTACATATTATCTAGCTCAACCCAATACAAGGATCCCCTCTGCTGACCAATCGATGGAGTGGTATATTCTACTTGCCCATATTTAGTGACAAGGAGTTAACTACCTAACAAGGAAGCCCCTTCTACAAGGAGACAGTGCTGCTAGGCAATTCTTTATTCTAGAAGAATATGCATATCTTTTGCTTTCCCTACATTGTTCCTAGCTCTGTCCTTCGAATGAGAGAAACGATATAGCAGTACTTAACAGCATGAGCTTTGAATCAGGTCTGTGCTCACATCCAGTGTGCACTTGAACAAAATGCTTAACCTTTCCAAGGCTCCAGTCCTTGATAATAATATCAATGTTATAAGGCTGCTAAGAAAGTTAAAAGAATATGCACAGAGCTTAGCACTGTACTTGGCATAGCATAAGAATTTAATCAATGGTAGCTAGTACTTGATTTTCATTGTTATCATTGTTGTGTAGTAAGTCTGATTCCTCCACTTCTAATGTGTTTGAAGATAGAAATTATATTACCTGAGTTGTTTCTTTTTCAGGCTAAAGTTTCTTCACTAGACCATAAATTATATGAGGACAGACGTATCTGTCCTATTTACTGCCATATCCCACGTCTAGAACAGTGCCTGGCACATACATAAAAGACACTTAAAAATACTGACATAAAGGTGAGCTAAGCAGCAGGGAGGAGAGACTAGGGTTACCTCCTCCCTCATGATATACACCCTATCGCTATTAAAGATTTGGTACAGCTTGGCAGCTTCACCAAACTGCTGGTTCATGCTGAGCTTGAAATCAACTGAAACCTTTTCACACATGATGACTTTGTACTCTGGGCTCGGGCTCTGTGGAATTGGAGCTGTAGTAATGCCAAAAGATGAAACAATAACAGGCCTTTTTCCATTTAAAGACTCCTCTCGTTTTTACTATCGGCATCACTCAACTGGCTCCCAGCAACTGCAGGCTGGTATTCAGAAAGATCTTTCTAGGACCATTTGTTTCTTCCTCCCAAACAGAGTATAAGCTCCTAGAGGGCAAGATCTGTCTTGCCTTCTCTCCCACATACCAACACAGGGCTGAGCACAGAGTAAGAACAGACTGATGCCCTCTGTCTACAGCAGGATTACAATAAGGATTTGGGGGAACTTTTAGAGACCAAGCTTGGGGCTCCCTCTCCCTCTCACACAGCGCAGCTCAGTCAGTGTTATACTCCTAGATGGTAGAAGAAAGTGACCCAGTCCAGGCACAGATCAGACATAAGGCCTACACTATGACCAGCTGGCTCCTACCGGGCTGCTCTGCTGAGAATCACCTCCCTTGATAGGGACGAGTTCCTAGGGAACAAGCCAGTATCAAAACATCTCTCCACAGGGAACAGTCTGTCTAGACAACTTTCAGGGACTGTTCACACAGGAAGAGAGGAGAGCCACAGCAGGATGAGAGGACTCACCTCATCACTTTCTTCCACATCCACATCACCATTGGCATCATCATCCATCAGCTTGTGGATGCTGCGGACTGCATCGAAGCTGAGCTTCTCATCCTCACTGTGGCACAGGAGCTTGTCAATCCGGCAAAACTCTGTACAGGAAATGCAAGAGACAACATTACTGGGGCTGCTACCCAACCTCTATTACCCACCTGTCTCAGGGGCCTTAGCTTCTAGCTCATGACTCCTCATGTAGCCACTTAACTGACTATTTGCACAGTAAGAAAACTATTTCATCCAGCCTTTAACTGCCTCCCCCAGAATGTGCTGAGCTCCCCCATTTAGAGACAATGCTTTATCATCCCTATAGTTCCCTTTCAGGGAAGTTGAGCATAGAACTGGGAATGCACTGGAATCTAGACAAAAAACATGAATAGGTAACTCAGAAGAAAAAAATATTTAGCCCTGGCTGGTGTGGCTCACTTGTTGAGTGCCAGCCTGAGAACTACAGGGTCACCAATTCGATTCCCAGTCAGGGCACATGCCTGGGTTGCAGGCCAGGTTCCCAGTAGGGGGCAAGAGAGAGGCAACCACACATTGATGTTTCTCTCCCACTCTTTCTCCCTCCCTTCCCCTCCTCTGAAAAATAAATAAAATCTTTAAAAATATATTTAAATGAGGAAAAAGGAAATAGCCAGTGAACATAGGAAAAAGTTTAACCTCATTAGTAATCAAAGAAATACATATTCAAATGAAATATTATTTTTAATCGGTCAATAAGCAAATGTAAATTAATACAATATTTCAGGAAACAGGAAAAAGCCCCTCTATTCCAATGCCAGAATACATAGTTTTCTTTTTTGTTCTCTTTGTCACCGCTGGGACATATAATGCTAGCCACAGGCTAACTTGGGAAACCCTTCACATCATAGGCCTTCCCACAGGCTATTACATTCAGGAAATATCTATCATATATCTGAATTCCTAGGCTCATCTGATAAACCAGTCTGGGAAGTCCGGAGTGCGGCCTCCTCTGCCCACCATCGCACACAGTCAGTCATGCAGAAGTAAAACCAGCATGAGGCTAGGCCACCCTAGTTCTTTGATGACATCTAATCCTCTCATATGAACCTGGAAGACACACAGCCTGACGGATACATACAGTAGAGTCTGGAATCTAGTCTTAGCTCTACCATGTGACTCTATGGAGATGACTTCCTTTCTCCGGGCCTCAAGTTCATTATTTGAAAAAGACATTTTAATTACAGTTTCTAGTATTTTTTCCAATTCCCAGATTATTAAATTCCTCTTTCCTTTGACCCTGATCTTGATAACTACTATCTAGGCAAAATACTCTTCAGATCACCTCCAAAGATGTTACAAGAAAGACCTGACTTCCCAGATGATGGAAGATGCTAGGGTAACAGGACAGAAAGCAAAGACAGGGTATGGAGGTTGCTGCTCTAAAGCCTTCTAGAAGGCACTAGTCAAAGACCTGAAACACTCTAATGCATTTAATCATTTACTGGTCTGCTGGTCAGACAGTGACAGGACTAGACAGATCACCCCCTACATTGCTAGTTGCTCAAATCCTTTTCAAAATGGGGAAGGGGCATAATTAAAACATTTTAAGTGTCTCAGATGTGATTCAATAAAAATACGTTGAATACTGAAGTTCACGGGTGTTAACTGATGTGCCCAAATTCAAAGGCAACTGAAGAGCCACAGACAGAGCCCAGGTCTACTGACTCTCAGGCCAGCACTTCACCTGACTGCCTTTATGCCAGGGTGACCAGATAGTTTTAGGCTGATTTCATCTCCTGGAAGCCACAAAGGGTAATATTGGTCAGAAGCTCACTGAAGAAATGGCTTTATTTTAAGAAAAAAAATAGTAAGATAAATAGTATGCATACAAAAGAAGTATCTCCACGTATGCTTATATTCCTCTACATCTGTCTTGCTAAGCTTGAGTAGGGGGCAGGGGGGGGGGAAGGGGTGGTGGATGCTGAGGGAAAGGGTAGAATATAACCAAAGATTAAGCCATTGTTTCTCAGCTTGCTCATCAACAAGAGCTCTTGTCATGACTGTTTCATTCATGGACTCCTCTCCTACCCATCCAAAAAACTGCAATAAAGCAATAGGTAATGACTAGTTCATAAAGAACATAGCACTGAGGTTAGCACAACCAACGTAACACTGTCCCTCCTTTATTCTTGTTTTTGTATTACTCAAAGGCACGTATAATTGCCCACCAGAGATTTTGATCAACATATGATGTGTCCATTTAAACATTCATTGAGTGCTGTTTGTATGTCAGGCTCTGCAATCAGGATAGGGCATAAAGAGATGAATCCAATCTCATCTTTACTCTCTCAAAGAGCTGAATTATAAAAGAAAGGGAGATAGGCAATTAAAACACTATGTGCTACGTGCTATAACAGAATCAAGGTCAGCAAACTTTTTCTGCAAAAGGCCAGACAATAAAAAAAAAATTAGGATTTATGGGCTACATTGTCTCTGTGGCAACTGCTTAGGTACTATCATTGAGCATAGAAGCAGACATAGACAAAACACAAGTAAATGACTTCAGCTGTGTTCCAAAAAAAACTTTACTTACAAAAACAGGCGGTGGGCTGAGTGGCCCCTGGGCCACAGTTTACTAACCTCTGTTCTAGAAAACCATTGGTAGCACCCCTGAACCACACTGAACTGACAGATTTCTGACCCAAAGGAAAGAATTCCAATCTTTTCATTAGCCTGCATCCACACACAGGTCTATCCTAAGTAAAGCACAACTCCTAACGGGCTTTTTAAAATAATAGAAATAGTTGACCAAGTTCGAGGGACTTCAGGTCTCTAGGTTATGCATCTGAAATCAGCCAGGCCCTTTCCCAAAAGCCTACAGTCAGTCCAGGAAGTTTAGGCTTCAAACAACAGGCTCTGATTTGTAACCTGATCAAACAGACAGGTGACCTTTGCTGCTGGCATCATCTGGCACAGAGAAGGATTAAAGGGATTGAAGATGAGAGAGCATAAAATCTTGATATCCCATACGGCTGTAGAATCCTGTCCAAAATTCTCAAATAGGTCTTTCAACCAAGCATTTCCTAAGCTGTCTCTCTTTTCTGAGACCTTTTCTACTTTATTTTTTATATTCTAATCTGGCAAGGTTTCTCAGGGCCATCTGGAAATACCTTAGATTTAGGTCCACCTATTTAGCAGCACATTATTACCGCAATGAAAGCCCTGGTCTTGGAGTCAGAACACCTATGTCAAAATCCCAGCTTCGTCAGCTACAACCATAGGATACTGGACAAACTGTTCAACTTCTCTCAGCCTCCAATACCTCATCTGCAAAATGAGGATAATTATTCCTGCTGCATAGAGACTTTGTGAGAATTAAATAAAACCAATTTGTCAAAACATCTAGCAGAGGGCCTGCATAAAGCTGCCATTCAATACATTTGTAGTTTCCTTCTTTCCTCCCAGAGCTGCAAGTTAACATTTCCCATCTCCTGCTAACTTCAGCCACTTTTCCTGTCAGACCACGGAGAATCAAATACAGGCCCCACAGACCAATTAAATCAATCAGTCCTGTGCTCTAGGTGAGCTGGCAAGTGACTCTAACTCCCACAACAGTTATATCTATCATCAGTAACATTTTTCCTACTGTGTTGCTGTTGCCTATTTAATTTGTCTTCCCCACCAGACTCCAACTTCTTTAAGGGCTTAGGACCATGTCCCAAGCAGCAAGCAAAAGCCAGTTCTTGGTAGATGCTCAGCAAATGTTTTTTTTTTGAATGAACAACTAAATACCAACTCCACAATTATATGTAGAATTTTCTAGGCAGAAAAGAGAAGAATTCAAAGTAGAGATAATACCATAAAACCAGGTTTTGTCATTTGTTTTTACCTTAAAACCCATTTACACACTTAAAAATTTAAAATCCCGAAGTTATTTGATGTGTATCATATTAGAAATTAAAACACAAATTCTAACATTTAGCAATTAATTCATTTTAAAACAATAAATCTCTTCTGTTAATATAAATGTGTTTTTATAAAAATAATTGTTTTCTGGAAAAATATCATGAGAAGGATAGAACTGTTTTATATTTTTGCAAATCTCTTTAATGTGTGGCTTTAATGGAAGACAGCTGCAGTCTTATTATATGTTTCCTCATTCAATGTCTTGTTTTGTTTGAAGATCAAAACATAGATATGCAATTGGAAAAGGCAAGAGTATTTTAATAACCTTTCAGATAATAATGGTCATTCTTCTCTGATATTACACCAAAACTCAAGTAGTGGGTTTATTAAAGGTTAGTTGCAGTGCAAACTCTGAAACTACATGGATAAACTTTTTGTATCTATTACATTAAAATCCATTGGCCTGGCCTATCGCACTTTGAACAGATCCATGCATGATTCTGTAACATGATGCAGTCATCATTTAGAAACTACTAATTCAATGAGTTAGGCAGAGCTTCTAAATTTGAATTTATACAATATCATTTCATTTATACAATATCAAAATAATCACAATTATTAATAACACCACTGATTTCATCGGAAAAGCTTTAAATCTGGGGAAGCTGTCAAATTCACAGTGGCAAATACAAATTTCCTAAAATTCTAATTTTCAATTAAAAGCTGAAATTTTAGCATTGGCTACAAATACTACCAGTTTTTTCCTTAAAACAACTCACTTCATTCATTTTCAAGAAAATATCTGCCAAATATGTGTTATATGTTAAAGTAAAAATAATGTTCCCTTAAAAAAAAAGAAAAGGTAGTTCAGTTTGCAACTCAATCACACAAATACTTTTCCTTGAGATAAACATCAAACTTCTACATGCAGAGGTGCGTTATGCAGAACTTCCTGTTTCATCACACAGGACACTAAAGAGACATGTATTCATGGAATACAATAAAATTAACACATTTTTACTTCATTATTGAAAACTTTTTTAAAAAACTGGAAGTGTCATGAAGTTGAGGAATACAACAATTACTAGCACAGTTTTTTTGCCACCGCTTTGTTCCTTATAAAGTGTTAGCAGTTGTCCCTACTAACTGCTTTTGCACCATTAATGCAAATGTACCCACAGTGAAAAAAAGCAAATAGCATCTGAGCATTACAATTAAAATGGCTTCGATCTTCTGGGCCCCCAAAAAGATCTTGGTGACTCCCAAGGGTCTACAGACCACACTTTGTTAACCACTGGCAGACAAAACCACAAAGCCCTTTTCCTCGTGTCCAAATCTTTTCTTCTTCCTCCAAGCAGAGTTAATCGTTTACTGTTGAATGGTCCCAAGAACTTTGTACATAACTTTGATACATTAATTCTCATGCTCTGAGTTGTTTGCATGCCACATCCAGAAAAGGGCAAGGACTAAGTTTGACTCACTCTATGCCCCAGGGCCCAGTATGGCACCAACAACATCTGCCCTGTCAAGCATAAAATCAGTAAACGCTGGCTGAATGAATGAGTGCACAAAAGGATGGATTCATAGCAAATCGTATCTCCTCAAAAGGCAAGAGAATTCTGGAGTACAACCCACCAATTCCCACCAACAATATCCACCATCCACCTAATAATGCCTCTTCTCCCCCAGCCACTTTCATTTCTCATCACTGAACAGAAACTCATCCCCCAGAGAACACATACCTGCAGGCATGCAAAGCAGAGCCACTGCAGTTGAGCCTCACAATGGATTGTCTGATGTGAGACACAAGCCCAAAGGGAAAGAAGTGAGAGAAACAGCAGTCAAGAAAGACGGTACATATTAGGGTAGAGAAAGGGCACTGTAGAGGTAGGACTATTCTGCTTGGTTGGAACTTGAGGGGAATCTGGAAATTGCTAAATTTTACCAACAGGGGCCTCATCTGTGAGATTAATTTCTCCTGCTTCACCCTCCACCTCCCCAGCCAGTATTGGCAAGCTCTGCAGTGACTCAGGATCCACCCTTGACCTGAGAAAGGCCAGCAGGAATGCTAGCTATAGGTAGTGCTAGTACATACCAGCTGAATCTCCATCCAAGTCATCTCCCTACTTAAAGCCCTGAAAAGTTTCTCATTATTCTTAAGATGAAGTTCAATTACAATTATGAAAAGTGTTATAAATGAAAACTATAAGGTGACTGAAAGGCCAAGAGGCCACCCGCCACCTGCGGGTGTCATATCCAACAACTTCTTCAGCTTCATGTGATCGTTCTCTGGCGTGCCTGATTTCTTTCCTTCTTTGCACACAGCGCAGTGGTTCTCAACTCTGGCTGCATAGTAGACTCATAGGGAGGTCTTAAATTGCTGATGCCCAGGTCCATCTGAGACAAATTGAATCAGCATCTCTATGAATGGGACCTAGGTATGGGTTTGGTTTGGGGAGGTAGGGAGTGGGTTTTTTTTCTTTGAGACGTAACATACATATAGTAAAGTACATAAATAAACATATGGATCATATGTACATATCCATGCAACTACCATCGAAATCAAGATATAGAACATTCCCAGCACTCCAAGAAGACTCCCTCCCTCTTGCCCCTTTACCATCAATACAACCATGACTACGCCCCACCCTCTCTCCTGGCCATGGTAACCACTACTCTTGACTTTTACCACCATAGATAAGTCCTGCCCATTCTTGATATTTATGAAAATGGAGCATGTATATTTTTCAAGGTAGAGCAGCATGCAATAAAATGCTCCCATTTTAAGTGTACAGTTCAGTGTGTTTGACAAACATACACACTTGTATAACCGCCTTCCCAATTAAAATACAGAACATTTTCATCACTCCAAATCATTTCCCCTGGACCCTTCACTGTCAGCAATCATCCTCTCCCCGACACAACCAGGGATCTGATTTCTATCATTTTGAATTAGTTTTGCCTATTCTAGAACTTCAAATAAGTATTATCATCAGTATGCTCTCTTTTGTGTCTGGCTTCTTTTGCTCAGCATGATTTGAGAGTCAACCATGTTGTCATGTGTATCAATAGTTTGCTCCATTTTATCACTGAGTAGTATTCCATTGAATGGGTATACCACAGTTTATTCATCCATTCACGAGTTTTTACTATTACAAATAAAGTGTTATGAAGATTCATGTACAAGTCTTTGTGTGGAAAAAGGTTTTCATTTTTCTTAAGTTAAAATGAGTTCTCATTTTTTTTTGTTTACTGATTTTAGAGTGAGAGAGGAAGGGAGAGAGAGGAAGGAGGAGAGGAGGCAGAGGAGGAGAGAGGGGGAGGGAGAGAAACATCAATTTGTTGTTCCATTGGTGTTCCACTTCCTTATGAATTCATTGGTTGGTTCTTGAACCTACAACTTTGGCATATTGGGATGACACTCTACCAACTGAGCTACCAGACCAGGGTGAGCTCTCATTTTTATTTCGAGACCCACTTGGAGTGTACTGCTAGGTTATATGATAGGGACATGTTTAACTTTTTAAATAATGTTGAACTGTTTTCCAAAGTAGTTGTATCATTTAACACTCCCAACAGTAACCCCCAGTATGAAGCGCCAGTCCTATTGCTTCACATATTCTCCTTTACTTGGTGATGCTAATGTACAGCCCACGTTAGGAACCACCTAGAATTCCTTTTATGTGAAATGCTCTTCATTCCTTCTTGACCTGCAAACTCTGACTGAAGCTGCTGGTCTCAATTTAAATACTTTTTCTTCAAAGAATCTTCCTTGACTCATCCCTCCCAAACTGGTTTACATCCACATGATACATTCTCCAAAGCACCTATATTTTTCATTTATAACCCTTTTCACAATTGTAAATATTTGTGTGATAATTCACTTAATGTTTGTTTTCTCCACTAAACTGTAAGCTCCATGGCAGCAGGAACCATGGCTGTCTTCCTTATGCCTGAACCCTGGCTTCTAGCCAATACCTAACACCTAGTAAAGTCCCTGCCATAACCACTGGGCTTCAATAAACATTTGTTGAATGAACAAATGAATTCCTGGAAGAACTTGTTGCATGAAGGAGCAAATTCAAACAGATGAACAAGCCAGTTCTTGCTCACAAAAAGTACTAGAATTAGCACAGTATACGAATTACAAAAACAGAGTAAAATATGTTAAGAGGCAAGAAACCAGAATAGCAGGACATATCACAGTTTGAACAGATAGAGGACAGTGGGTGCAGAAGCGAGAGCGAGCCACACAGAGCAAGCCCAAGAGCAAGAAGCACAGCATTTCACACAGTTTGATTATTAAAGGACCCAAAGTCATAACGTTTTTTTTTTTTTTAAGGTTTTATTTATTTATTTTTAGAGAGAGGGGAAGGGAAGGAGAAAGAGAGGGAGAGAAACATCAATGTGTGGTTGCCTACTGGGGATCTGGCCTGCAACCCAGGCATGTGCCCTACACTGGGAATCGAACCGGCAACCCTTTGGTTCACAGGCCCACGCTCAATCCACTGAGCTACACTAGCCAGGGCATAGCTTTCTTTTTGGCAATCTTGCAAAAGCTCTGGGCACAGAGTAGGAGTAATGGATGTTGGGATTCCCTCATTGTACTCAGACTCTAAAAGGCAGAGTTGGAGGGCCTTTGATGGGTCACTGTTCTCTTCACAACTAGAGAAAGATACGAAGCCATGAAATGGGATTGTTTTGCCCTACATTGGCTGGCAAAACAGTGGCAGAACTGGATAAAAAGCCACACTAACTTCCTATGCCATGTCCTGTACAAGGCTATATGGTTGGAGACCCAGAATGAGCCTGTGCAAGAGGGCTCTTCAGAACTACTAATTCTTACTCTCCAAGGCCACAAACAGTGGCAGGTTCCATTAGGTACTTTTTTGTCTATTAAGGGCAAACACAGAAGTCCTGACTGGGCTTCTGCCATTCCCCAAGTAGGGGAAAATAGAACTTTCTGGGGAAAAAAAATTAATTAATTAAAACAAAATAGAACTTTCTGGTTTTGCCTTAACTTCTTTGGTAGCCTACACTAGCCAAAGGCCCTTTCCTCATTAAGAAACAAAGTTTTAAAAGACGCTTAGGAAGAAATATTGAGTTTCTGGTACACTCTGCTAGGAGGAGAAAAAGAGAAGAGGAATATGTTTCTGTTTAAGCATATGAAACCTAGCCATCTGCTAGAAAAGATGAAAAAATCATCAGCCCTCCCTGGGAGTAAAGGGAGTCAACCACCCCTCCTGGGTTCCATTTCTACCTTATTCCTCCTCTCAGTATATTTTTCTTTAAAGATTTGATTTATTTATTTTTAGAGAAAGGGAAAAAGATAGAGAAAGAGAGGGCGAGAAACCTCAGTGTGTGGCCTCTCATGCGCTCCCAACCAGGGACCTGGCCTGCAACCCAGGCATGTGCCCTGACTGGGAATCGAACTGATGACCCTTTGGTTCACAGGCTGGCACTCAGTCCACTGAGCCACACCAGCCAGGGCTCTCCTCTCAGTATTCTTGTCTTCAAACTTTCATCTCACAAAAAGCCTTCTTCCAGAGGAAAATGGCCAACCCCTAACACTGTAGTTCCCATCAAGCAGGCCGTGACCTCACTGACTTCAGCTCTGGTGCAGCTGTTCTGACCCCCTGCGCCTCCTCCTGCGCCTCCTGGAGGGCTTTGGCCTCTTGTCCATCCACTTAACAGCCCATTTGCCTGCCCTTTTAGTACCATAACCTCTCTGACTGACTGAAAAGTATCTGACCCCCAGTTCAGTGCTCACATGCTGCCATGTCAACACTCATTTACAACTTTCTAACAGCTACTTGCTGAACATTGAACTAGCTAGCTGAACTAGCCAAAGGCACTGGAAAAACAAATAAAAGTAAGACATACTTCTCTGGCCTCCAGCATCCCCTCTACCCCAACCCCCAACTATTAAAATATATGCTGAATTGCAAAAGTGGTAGATGTGGGTCTTTGAATTCCAACTTTCCTATACCCTGACTACTCCTATGGATTAATTGCCTCATCTGAAAATCAGTGAAGTCCTATGAAAAACAGTAAAGTCCTATAAAAACATTAGTACTTCATTTGTCGTTTCTCTCCTCTTTGTTTTACCTGCAAGTCTTAACTTCCCAACTACAGCAAGAGGAGGCTGATTTTTCTGGTGTTTCAGTGCTGGGCAACACAACATCTGCTAAAGGACAACTAAAAGCTGCTTACAGATTCTGAAAATACGCTTTCTCGGCATATCCCATACACTATAGGTTTTTATATTCTAAAGCTATCTGTGCCAAGTGTGACAGCCCCAAAGAAATTAAATCAACCCATACTTGTTCAAAAGCTACCCCAAATTCTCTGACCTGGCGCCTAACCCAAACATTCTGCATCCTGACCAGCACTCGTCAGGGTCTGAGATGGCCAAAAAATAATTACAGACAACTCAAAACTTTTCTGCTGGAAAAAGTTTCCTAAAAGTGCTGGGGTAAGCACCCAAGGCCTTGCCCAGATAGAGACTTTAAACAGTGCCCAGGGAAGGTGCCGCACCCATTAATGGGGCCTCTAGAATTATACCCTTCTGAGTTCATATGTGGGGCTGGCTCCCAACAATCAGTCTGAAGAGCACAGTGATAAATGCCTTGAAGATATAAACAGTGAGGAGCCAGGCACATCACTGCATGGGGTAAAAACAATGTAGATTTCAGTTTCTATAGCAACAAGAGGTCATCCTCAAGTCTCCCAGGCCCACTGCTGGCTGGCTGGCTGACCAGAGAACACATTCCTGGGCTCCAAAAGAGATCAGAACTAGTGGAGAGCTTCTCATCATCTTTCTGTTCCACACATTCAAACAATACAAGGAAGATAACTGATCCCCCTACTTTTCTTGAGAGAAAATAACCAAGAACATCCACTGAAAAACCTTGCTGTCAGGATGATGATTCTAAGAACTGGGTTGGCCACCCTTCCTTACCTAATGCAATTCTCAGCTACGGCAGCAGTGTCTCCCCTGAATGCGGACTATCAAGAATAAAGAGAGCCTGAGCCTTCCTACAACCCAGGCTCCCTAACTTTGCTCCCTCACCTGAACAAGCCTGATGTGATTTCTGAGGAAAGACCTCTACAGCGAAGCATAAAGCATAAAGAACTGAGTTCAAATCTCAATGCATTTTACCTAGCTTACTTTTTTTAATATATTACTTTTTTTCTAATTGATTATGCTATTACAGTTATCCCATTTTCCCCCCTTTCTTCCCCTCCAGCCCTTAACCCCTATCCCCACCCTTTAGTTTTGTCCATAGGTCATACACATAAGTTCTTTTGCTTCTGCATTTCCTATACTATTCTTAACCTCTCCCTGTTTTCTATCTACCATTTATGCTACTTATTCTGTGCCCTTTCCCCCCTTCTCCCCCTACCACTCCCCTGTTGATGTTCCTCCATACCTTATATAAATCCCTTTAACATTTCATACAATAAAGGCTGGGTGATGATGAACTTCTTGAACTTGACCTTATCTGAGAAGCACTTTATCTGCCCTTCCATTCTAAATGAAAACTTTGCTGGATAGAGTATTCTTGGATGTAGGTCCTTGCCTTTCATGACTTGGAATACTTCTCTCCAGCCTCTTCTTGCCCGCAAGGTCTCTTTTGAGAAATCAGCTGACAGTCTTATGGGAATTCCTTTGTAGGTAACTGTCACCTTTTCTCTTGCTGCTTCTAGGATTCTCTCCTTATCTTTAATCTTGGGTAATGTAATTATGATGTGTCTTGGTGTGTTCCTCTTTGGGTCCAACTTCTTTGGATCTCTGAGCTTCCTGGACTTCCTGGAAGCCTATTTCCTTCACCAGCTTGGGGAAGTTCTCCATCATTATTTGTTCAACTAAGTTTTCAATCTCTTGGTCTTCCTCTTCTCTTTCTGGCAGCCCTATGATCTGTATGTTGGGCCGTTTATAGATGTCCTGGAGGTTTCTGAGCCCCTCCTCCGTTTTTTGAATTCTTGCTTCTTCATTCTTTTCTGGTTGGATGATTTTTTCTTTCTGCTGGTCCACTCCGTTGATCTGAGTCCTAGTTTCCTTCTTATCCCTATTGGTTCCCTGTAGATCTCTCCTCATTTGTTCAAGTAATTGCCTCATTTGTTCAAGTAATTGTGATAATTTTTCATCGAATTCTGTGGCCAACCTGATTACAGTTTTAAACTGTGCATCTGATAGGTTGGCTATCTCTTGGTCGGTTAGTTCTGGAGCATTGATCTGTTCTTTCATTTGGGCCATTTTCCCCCCTCAGTGCGCCTGTTGCTTTAAGGGGCGGAGCCTTAGGTGTTCACCAGGGCAGGTCAACTCACGTCGCTATTTTGTGATGCTGTCTGTGGGGGTGGGGCAACCCTCGTGGCTGTGCTGTGACGCAGCCTGTCGGGGCAGGACCTGCGAGAACAATGACACTTGCTCCACTCTCCACACACACACTGCTTCCCACAAGCAAGTTGAACCCCTCTGAGCTAGCTCCGGGGTGGCTCCGGGGTCGCTCCGGGGTGGGCGGACAGGAACGCACAGTTCCAAGCCCCCATGGGTCTCCCCAACAAACTATCCTGTCTCACCTCACACAGGTGTTTTCAATTGGTGGTTTGAGGTTTTATTTCCCCGCTTTGATGGGTTGCACCCTGCTTTTTCTCCTGGTTTGTCTGCACACGAATTAGGGCCTGCCCGGTCCACCAGTCTCGGCCCCGCTGGTTCCGGGTGGGCTGGGCGCTGGCCACGTTTTGGTCAGGCACACCCATCTCGGCGTGCTGCAGCGTTGCCAGTCCCACTCCACAAACCGCAGTCTGGCCATGCGCTCACCACCCAGCTCGCTGCGGAGTGGCCGTGTGCTCTCTCTCGGCCCGGCTCTGCTCCGCTTACCAGACTGGATGTAAGTGTCTTCTTTAACTCCTTCGTTGTCGGACTTCCTCTCAGTTTGATTTTCTGTCAGATCTGGCTGTTTTTGTTTAATTAAATCGCTGTTTTTTCCTCGTTTGGTTGTGTGCGGAGGCACGGCGTGTCCACCTATGCCGCCATCTTGCCGGAAGTCCATTACCTAGCTTACTATAACTGATTTCCTTACTGATCTCTTTGTCTCTGCTCTAGTGTCTCTCAAACTCACCTACTAAAGTAGTCAGTATAATTTGTCTACAATTCAAATCTGAGTAGACCACTCTCCTGAATAAAATCCTTTACAGGTTCACACAAAAACCTGGACACAAATGTTCAGAGACAATGTGTAACAGCCAACAGGTAAATGGTTAAAGTCTGGTACTTATATACAATGAAATACTACTCAGCATAAAAAGA
Organism: Micronycteris hirsuta; assembly: GCA_004026765.1. Lineage (NCBI taxonomy): Eukaryota > Metazoa > Chordata > Mammalia > Chiroptera > Phyllostomidae > Micronycteris > Micronycteris hirsuta. The sequence goes on from PVJI01016852.1 coordinate 36,594, forward strand.
AACCAAGTAATGATACACATAACTACATGAATGAACCTCCAAGGAATTATGTCGAGAAAAAAAAGCCAATTCCAAAACGTTACATACTCTATGATTCCGTTTATAAGTGATGCAAAACTTTTGAAAGGATAAAATTTTAGAATGTTAGGGAAAGGAAAGTGGGCAGGAGGGAAGTGTGTGGTTATAGGAAGGCAAGGATCTTTGTGTGTTGGAACAGAATTTACACACATACATACGTAAAACTGAGGAAATGTGAACAAGATTGGTGAGTTTTTTCCAATGTTAATATTCTCAATGTGATATTCAACTACAGTTTTCTAAAATGTTACTGTGGGGGACTTTGCACAGTTTCCCAGTGATCTCTCTGCATTATTTCTTAAAACTACATGTAAGCCTACAATTATCTCAACAAAAATTTTAATTAAAAAAAAAAAATTCACCCTGGCTGGTGTGGCTCAGTGGATTGAGCACTGGCCTGCGAACCAAAGGGTCGCAGGTTCAATTCTCACTCTAGGGCACATGCCTGCGTAGCAGGCCAGGTCCCCAGTAGGGGGCGTGCAAGAGGCAACCACATATTGATGTTTCTCTCCCTCTCTCTCCCTCCCATGCCCTCTGTCTAAAAATAAATTAATTAATTAAATTAAATAAAGAATTTTTAAAAATTCTTTGCAGGGCTCCCAAATTCCTACATCAGTAATTCCTAAC